>PVKV010003938.1:13877-136022 GCA_004027835.1 Alouatta palliata | reverse complement strand
TGGTGGTGGCGGTGGTGGTGATGGCAGTGGTGGTGATGGTGTTGGTGGTGGCGGTGATGGCGGCGGTGGTGGCAGTTGTGATGGTGGTGTGCAGTTGCTAGTACTTCAAAGCCTCTCAGAGACACAATTTATCCATTCCCTAAGCTAAAGGCTATCTTTTGAGGGTCAGATAAGCTATGCCCCAGACAGTTGAGGAGAGTTGACCAAGGCTGTGCCACAATCAGGGTCAAACCAGTCACAGTGCCCATGGGTTCCAACTTCCAGTCCAGTGCTCAAGCCACAGGGCCCAGAACCCTCCCTCCCTGGCCACTGAAAAGTTTCTAGATCTCATGAATCTGGGGAGGGCCAAGGACCACTGTGGAGGGGCCTGAGGGACTGTGGGCAGTCTCACCTGTCAGGGTCATCACTGAAGAAATAGTTGACTTCCCCGAAGGTACCCACGTCATTGTCTGTTGCCTGCAATGGTGAGAACAAGAAGTCATTACTGTCAGACCCAGCTGAGGCTTCAGGTCCACAGGAAATCCATGTTCCTCCCACACAACTCATTTGGCCCAGGTTGAATGTTCTAGAGCCATGCTGTTTAAGAAGGATGTCACTGGCCACTACTGGCGGTTTAAATTTATATTGGAGGGCACAGCTCCACAGGACTGGTCTACCAGGCACCTCTAACTGAGTGAAACCACCACTCCTGGGCTCATACTAGGCTGGACAAGCTTATTCTCCACAGATGCTCAGAGGGCTTGGAAGAGAGACCCTGGACCTGTGGCCTGGAATCACAGCCTGTGGTTTTGTGAAGTATCACAAATGAAGGTGGGTGTGGGTTCAACATCTGGTGGGTTCTTCTAGTTTTTCTCCCACAGTCCCTAAAACCTCCAAGTCAGATGTGCTAGCCAGTGGGGGAAATCCCATGGGGACCTAGTCTCTCCCTTCTTCGACCCTGGAAAGAATTCATTACATGTGTAAGGCAGACCATCTGCTGAACTTTTAGAAACACCCTACTACCCTCCCACCTGCCTCCTCTGGCTCCTCTCCCTGCTTGCACAAAAGGCCTGGGTGGTAATTGCTTGCCTGTCCCTCACCACAGGGACTGGCCTGGAGTGGTCCTTAACCACAGCTGGGTCCATCAGAATCCTCTGGGGATTCTTCCTATTGCATTGCTGGGGATAAAAGCTTTCCTCCAGTGAGTGGAGCAGAGACGACATGAACTTGGAGCTGCCAGACGTTTGGGGAGGATGAAGCTGCACCCAGACCTCAGGAAAGCTAGGAGAAGAGAAGGCCGAATCCTGGTAGTTTTAGAACCCTGAATTTGATCTGATGTTGCTTCCCCACAGTTGATTTGGTTTGTGAGTTCACTGAGATCTCTCTCTCTCTCTTTTTTTTAAAGAGATGGGTCTCGCTATGTTGCCCAGGTTGACCTCCAACTCCTGGGCTCAAGGGATCCTCCCACAGTGGCCTCCTGAGTAGCTGGGACTACAGGCCTGAGCCACCGTGCCTGGCTAAGACCTCTTTTAACCAGGCTGGTCCAAGCTGGGTTTCTGTCACTTACGGTCAAAAGAGACAGAAGGGAGAGACCAGCCTTATGCGGATGACAAGGACAATGATGTGGCAGCCTGCATGGCTGTCACACATTTCACATTTTCAAAGAACATCCAGGTTTACTAAGGCCTCATTTTCCCCACACAGCTGTCCACGTGATGAGAAATCAGACATTTCTATCCATCTCACAGGCCACATGATGAAGGCCTAGACAACAGTGAGGCCTGGTGCAAGCCTGCTGCCAGTCTGGGTTAGAAGCAGGTCAGAAGCGGAGTGGGACAGAAACTGGCCTCTCTACCCCGGCCTGGTGTTCCTTCCCTGTGGCCATCCCAGTGAGGCCTCCTCCATCTACCCGATGCCTGCAGTTCTAGCGGGGGTTTGGCTTTTATGGCTGGGAACAATGGCCTCTATATCGTCCCTGGCATGGTTCTCATCCACCAGTGCAGCCTGAATGACATCACTCATTCATTCAACAGTTACTTACGAAGCACAAAGTCCGTGCAAGGTGCTGTTCTAGATGTCACTTCTGCTCTCTTCCCAGGCCACTGCCCTAATGCTGGGCAAACTGCTGCCTGCCACCAGATGCCCATAGGGAAAGGCCTCAGACTGACTTTGGGTCCACTTACATCTGTTTCGTACTTAAGGTGTCTCTATAAGATTGTAAGCGGATAAAGCCCGCACGGCTTAAAATACGTTTTCATGCCTTTGTGCTCAATATTTTTTGAGGTTCCTTTTAAAGTTCCTGGATGCTATAAAAACTAGTAAATTTTATGTTCTTTATGTTAAGCCTGAATTTTCAAGGAAAAGCTAATCTGTGTTTAGTATATTCAGCGCAGGAAGGCGGATAAGTGAAAAACGTATTTCTATCCCAAATGAATGAAATAAAATAATGTTTACACCCAAAGGGTTAAGATCTTATTTATCCAGAAAATTTGGCTAGACAGAAAGATGCCATTTCTGGGGGCTCTGGGCTGCCAGCTTCTATAGGACTGCCTCCAACTTCCATTTGACGTCCCTCCAACTCATGCTCCCGCAGACTGTGCAGACCTCTGTGACCGCCACCACCCCGGCCAGGCTCAGACCTCATCAAGGGTCCTCAGGGGTGCATGCTGAACAAGTGAAAGGAAGGCACTAAGCCATGTCACCACCCTCCAACCCAGCACTGGCTCCCAGACGGGCCCTTTCCCACTGCCTGGGCCATTCCTCATGACAGCGGTAGCCACTGCGGCTACTGCACACCTTCTACCTACGACCCCTTCATCCTCACCGCGGCCCTGTGAGGTAGGTACTATTATTAGCACCACCTCCAATTTACAGATGGGGAAACTGAGGCATCGAGCTAGTACGTCGTCTACTGAAGGCTTCACAGCTAGAGAAAGAAAGGTGCTGGGCTTGGATCCTGTACCATCCAGCCATGCCCTTGGCCTCCATCAGTTACTGCCTCTGAACTGAGAGGGGCGCTTGTTCACAGAAGGAAGGGAGCCTGGTTATTCCAGGCGAGAGGAGACCACATTGCCTTCAGTAACCCCAGATTCCTCCTCCCTTTATAGGGACCGAGGAGAAGGGTAGCGGGAGGAATCCCAGAGCCCTTCCCACCCCCAGGTTCCACTGACGATCCTGATTGTTAAGCATGGTCTTGTTGGGCTGTTATGACTGCAGCTTGGTCTGGGGAAGTTCTGACTGTGATGCCATTGTGCCCCTTGGTGAGGGGTCACTGTGGTGTGGAGACCTCTCCAGGTCACTGTGTGACCAACCTGTACCCCCTTCGCCCTCATCATTTGCCTTTGTTAAGGGAAAAGGGTTTGGGGAAGGACGAAGGTGGGGCAGGCACCTGTGGGGCTCACTGCGCAGCACAGATGGTGCCTGGCATGTAGTAGATGCTTCATAAATGCCTGAAAAATGAATGAGCAAACTCCAATAAGAAGGGGGTGGTGCAGAGAAAATAAGGAAGGGGCAGAGAGACAGGGGTGAAGAGAAAGAAGATAGGACCCGGAAGAAACGGGACAGAAGTAGAGCAAATGGCAGAAGGAAAAAGGAAAGGGAAGTGGAGGAGAGACAGTGGTAGGAGGTGAAGGAGAGCAGCTAAGAAGTTGAAAGTGGGGTGTGCAGGAAGGGAGGGGTCTAGCTGATGAGGGGTGTGCTGCCCTGGAGAAGGTCACATCTGAGCCCTAGGGATGAGCCCTTCAGATATGGGTGCCCCACAGAATTGCTGTGGACTGTCAGGACAGTAAGGATGTGTGAGGTGCCCACATCCTGTCCCCTCCACCCTGGGGACTGGAACAGCTGAGGCTCAGGGAAATTAGGTGATGAGCCCCAGGAGACAGGACTGGACTGTCTTAGAGCAGAAGCTGGCTTCATGCCCCCAACCCCTGCAAGGCTTGCCCTCCCCTGCCCACACTGGGCTGGGCACAGCCATGGCTCCCACGGTGACCCTTTTCCCCAGGGCCTCTCATCGCCCGCCCGCCCAGGCTGCTGATGTTGGCCAGGGAAGATTTGTGAGTCCTTCAGTGCCACCGCCTAATGACCGTATGAAATATGTATGCCTGGGTGAGGAGGAGAGGGAGTGCTTTCATTTTTCAAATGTAGGAAGCAGAACCAGATGAAAAGCTGCTCCTTGCCTCTGCCAGGGTGAGGGCAGCAGCACTGACCTCAGGTCTTGCCGGGTGCAGGGCCAGCGCCAGGCTGCAGCAGAGGCCATCAGGGGCCCTGGGCCTGGGAGGAGGCGGCAGATCTGACCTGGAGGGAAGGTCCCTCCTCTCCTACACACACCTTCAGCCTTGCATGTCTAGCCTTCTCTCTCACCCAGACTGGACCACGGACAGCTCCCAGGACCCAGCTTTGCCCCCTGCACTTGGACAGCACCCCTCACCCTCCTGCCTGGCTCATACCCTTCTGCCTTCCCTGACTCCCAAGGCGAAGTTAGGGTTCCTCCCTGCATCTGCTCGGTATTCCCAGCCCTGATTACACTGAGGCACTGAAGTTGAGGCTAACGCGTGTCTCCCCAAACCAGGACGTGGCTCTCAGAGAGCAGTGTGGGGTCATGGGGTCCACATATACCAGGGCCTAATACAGGGCTTGGACATAAAAGCAGCTCAGGAAAGGTAAGTCTATCTCTGTCACCTGTAACTACAACTGCATCCACGTTCTCATGACACACACCAATGTATGAATTTAATTTTGACCAGATCTCCACAGGTAGGTACTGTTATTACCTCCCATCACTTTTGCAAGTGAGGACACAGAGGCACAATGGTGTTAAGTGACTTGCTCAAGATCTCACAGCTGGTGGCTGGAGGTGGTCTTCATATTTCCAGAGCAGCCCCCCCAGATGCTGGCAGACCCAACTCCAGAGAGAACCCACTGTGGCTGCTCCACCACCCCCCTGCCATCCTGCCCTATCCAGGCAGGGACAGTGACTGAGTCTATCCCAGCCCCAATCTGCTTGTCATGAACCTTTTAAACAACCTCCTCCCAAGCAAGACTTGTTTGTGGCTGACCGACTGCAAGTCCAACAAAGTGGCAGACAGACAGTGACCCTTGGGGCCCATTTTAGGAAGGAGGGTTTGAGGAGTGCCAAGGGCCTATGTATAGAGAACACATTTCCTCTTCCTGCAGAAACACCCCCTTCCCTGAAATGTTCTCGGAATGGGCATGTCTGTCTCCCTGCAGGGGAATTTCCAGGGTCTCACAGTCCGACAGTGACAGGGATCGGAGGGGAGGGGATGGCCCAGCTGGCCACGTTGGGGTGACATTCATATTGTACCTAAGAAATGCCAAACCGAAGGCCAGTTGTGGTGTCTCACACCTGTAATCCCAGCACTTTGGGAGGCCGAGGTGGGCAGGTCACTTAAGGCCAGGAGTTCAAGACCAGCCTGGTCAATATGGTGATAACCCATCTCTACTAAAAATAAAAAAATTAGCTGGGCATGGTGGCAGATGCTTGTAATCCCAGCCACTTGGAAGGCTGATGCAGTAGAATTGCTTGAACCTGGGAGGCAAAGGTTGTAGAGAGCTGAGACCGTGCCACTGCACTCTAGCCTGGGTGACCAAGTGAGACCCTGTCTCAAAAAAAAAAAAAAAAAAAAAAGATGCCAAACCATGGCTCCAGGTGAGCACCTCAACTGTGCTCCAGGCTCCCCCTCTGGTGCCTCCATGTCTTCATTGCCATTTAATGGCTCCCCCAGGCTCTGGGCTGGCACTCAGAGGTACATACTAGTGCATTTTACTACTTGTTAAGGCTCTAATAAGAGGCCCAGGGACAAGAAGTCAAAGCCAGTGGCTAAAATTATGTTGTTCTCTGCTCAAAAACCTTCCATGGCTCCCTATTACCTGCTGAATTAATTTCAGACCCATGCCCTAGTGTCAAGGCTGTCCACAGTCTGGCTGGGCTTAGTGTTCTTGTAGCTACCTCTTCCCTGGTGCACCCCAGACTGTTCTCTCATTGCTGGTTCCTCTATCCTTTCATTCTGTTACTGCTGTCCAAACTCTGATCCACCCCTGAGGCCCATCCCAAATACCCCTCTCCTAGAGAGTCCCTAACCATTCACTGGTCTTGACCCAGGAGTCCCTGGTCACCCCTCTCCTGGAACATGCGGCAGAATCTGCCATTCCTGAAAACTGTCTGTGTGTGCCCCACTTTCCTCCCTGTGAAGAAGTCTGTCTGTCTAACTCATGTTTGCATCTTATGTAGTACCTCATACAGGGCTCAACATCTCTGCCCAATTTAGAAGAATGTGGGATTTCCATTGCCAGCCACAGAGGGCCAGCATAACCTTCCTCCTGTGGGGCTGATGCCCGCTATCAGACACTACGGTGGGCAGCAAGCAGCGACAGAGGGTTTGCTGGAGTGCATGGGCGAGGCAGGGTTTACAGAGCACCCCCAATGCCCTGGCTCCTGCCAAGACTCCCTACTACCCCCATCCCTGCAGGAGGAGGCAGGCGCAGGATGTGCGGGGTGGCTGAAGATGCCCAGCACACTGCCACAGACACCTTCATGAAGACAGTGACCAGACACTTGTTCGGTCAAATATTTAGTACATATTTTTTGAGCTTTTCCAATGTGCCGGCTACTGTGACCAGCACTGAAGTCACATCCTAAGCATGGTAAGCTGGACCGCCACTTAAAATCACAATGGGGAGACAGATCACTGAGGGGAGAAATAACTAAGGAACATAATTCAAGGCAGTGGTAAGAACTGCAAGGAAAAAAAGGTTGAAAGTGGGCTTGAAGGTCACTGAGGCTGCTGGCTTAGATGGAATCATCCTGGAGAAGCTGTCTTCGTGCTGGTGTGTTTCGGTCTATAGGAGAGTCACCAGCTGGGCACCAAGGAGTCCAGGTAGCTCCTGGAGACAGCATGACACCTGCAGGCACCAAGGCCTGGAGGAGGGCTCAGGAGGCCTCTGCCTTCCCCATCAGCCTCCCTCAGCAGCCTCCCTCAGCAGAACCAGCTGCAGCCCAGGAAGACCAGCGGCCACTCAGTGCTCAGTGCCCATCTTCGAGGTCAGCGCTTGCCCTGTGGCCAGCATGTCGGGGAGAGGGTGCAGCCAAGACTGGCTGCCACTGAATGCCTGATTTATAAGGCGTTTCTTCCGATTCTCCCCAATGCTGGCATTACCAGCAAAACTAATTCCATCATTTGGGCCTTTATAATTGCATCTGCAAGTGCTTATTTCTGTGATGGACAATGCCGGCAGAAGTGTAATTTTCTTCTGCTGACAAAAAGGAAAAAAATAAATACATACGGGGGGAAAATTCCAAGGTTAAGACAAGGTGATTGGAGGAGCCTATGGTGGGGGAATGGCGACATCCTTGGACTGGCGAGGCCTGAGTCGGCAATGCCAGTCTTTCTCCTGGCTGCAGTGACAGGAAAGGGCAAGGGGCTGCCCCTCTGACATTTCGTTTTGAGCACTTAACTATGTGCCACCAAATTTACCAAGCATTTCCTGCCCTTTATTTCATTCCATCTCCCCAACAGCCCTATGGGACCAGCACCATAGTATCCCCATTTTATAGATGAAGAAGGGGACAGAGACTCAGCAAGGTCAACCAACTTGCCCAGGGTGAAACAGTCACAGCACTAAAACATGAACCCAATGGCCAGGCGTGGTGGCTCACATCTGTAATCCCAGCACTTTGGGTGGCCAAGGTGGGCAGATCACGAGGTCAGGAGATCGAGACCATTCTGGCCAGCATGGTGAAACCTAGTCTCTACTACAAATACAAAAAATTAGCTGGACGTGGTAGTGGGTGCCTATAGTCCCAGCTACTCGGGAGGCTGAGGCAGGAGAATCGCTTGAATTCAGGAGGTGGAGGTTGCAGTGAGCCAAGATCCTGCCACTGCACTCCAACCTGGTGACTGAGCGAGACTCCCTCTCAAAAACAACATCATCAACAAATGAAACATGAACCCAACATGGTTAACTCCAAGGTGTGTGCTCTTAAGACCTCCCCTCCCCTGCTCCTCCCATGGGTGGGGTTGGGGGAGTGAAGTCTCCCTGTAGTTTGAGAGCTCAGTCATGGGGTCCAGGGTGCTCATACTGGGGTCATCCTCCTAATCCTCCTAGCCCTGTCGATGCTAGATGCCTACAGGCAGTGTCCCCTTCTTGCCATGGTGGCTTCTGCTCCCTACGTTCTGCTTGGAGAGAGTGGGCTCCCAGCAACTCTAGCCATGCCCACCAGCAAAGGCGGCAGGGGTCTCTGGCTGTGGTTTCCCAGGATGCAGCCCCTGAGCCTACATCCTCAGATACCCCACCAGGAGCCTCCCAGAGACTCTTAAAGAAGGACCCCACCCCTGCCCCAAGCTTGGTTTTGGTCTGTGTAGATGGCTCAGGGCCTGAATTGGACGGCACTGTGTGGTCCAACCTGAGGCCACCTTGGAAGAATGTGGTAGTCTGGCTGGCTGCAGGTGCCTCTCCTGACCCACCCGGGGCTCTTCCCACGGCACTCTCTCATACAGCTCCCCCCTCATCTTGTGCATTCAGAACTCTCCGTCCAGCCTAGCTCCCAGCCCTCTGGTGCTCAGTGCAACATCCCATGCCCGCTCTCCCAGGACCCACTATTCCGGCGGCACTCAGGCCCTCCGGGTCTTTGTCCCTTTCCTGAGAACCCCTTCTTACCCAGCCTGTCTTTGCAATTATCAGTCACCATCTCTCACCTTTTCCATTGATTTGCTCTGGAACAGGGTTCCCCCACCTTATGGGGTGCCTGCCTTGTGTGTCTTTGTGTCATCTCTCTTCTATTTCTTTAAACACACGCACACACCACACACGACCCCTTTCTCTTGCTTTCTCTCTCTGCGTCTCAGGCAGCCGCCAACAACTCTGCATCCTGCACCCTCTGCGCACTCTCCTGGAAACTTCCTTTTCTCTCTCTGTCTGGCTCAGGTAGACCCCACTCACAGATCTCCACACATCCACCCCTTACATACATACACACACACACACACACACACTCTCTCTCTCTCTCTGCCTCAAGCAACACCCCTACTTGTCCCCAGCCCGGTCTCAGACCCTGTGGTCTCCTCCACACCCCCTCCCTAGACACTTGGGTGTCTGTCCCCGAAGGCCACAGGCTGGCAGGCACACACTCAATCAATCCCCCCCCGCACCCGAACTCTCGTCACGCATGCACGCTCGCAGGAATGCCCCACATGGGGCTTCTGCTCTGAAGCAAGGCGGGCCCAGCTGCCTCCACAGCAGCCCTGGGTCCCAGCAACAGAGGCAGGCGGCAGGTCCCGCCGAGCAGTTCTGCTCGCATGCACAAATCTGCGGAGAAGGGCACGCAGTACAATTTGTTCAGGAAACAATAGCAATGTTTGACATGTCATAAGGATTGATGGAGCAGAAATTTACATGGGAGAATGCATTTTTAAACAGCTCTGCAGAGCCCTGGTGCTTCGCTGGTAATGCTTTCCTCATTCATCATTCACCGAGCCCCTCTGAATAAGTCCTTAAACTGTGTGAGATTAACTGCACTCTTGTAAGCTCTGGAGAGCTGGAGTGGCTGACAGAAGGCAGGAGGGACTCTGGTGCGGGAACTCGATAGTCCAGAGGCTGGGGTGACCTCCACATGCCTGCTGGGGCCCCCGAGGCCCTGTCTCCTCCCCTCCCATAGCATTGTGGATGAAGGTTCCAGCTTATCTCTGGCACGTGAGATAGAAGCCAATGGGCAGGAAATCCCATCCTGTCTGCCCCACACTTCTAGGAAAATGCTTGGTGCCTCAGTTTTCCCCTCTCATCTCAGAAGGAAGTGATTTCATCTGAGAAGGAAGCCAGGGCCAGATGGGATGGGAGCATAGCGGGTGTTAGGTGGGCAAAGGTGAAGTGAGGTGGGAAGCTGCTCTCTGAGTTCGTTTATGGCCATTCCTGGGGGAGGCCAGCACCTGGGAGAAAGGAAATGATAGGTGCTCCAAGGAAAACACCTCCCATTGCACTTTGTGTGAAGGGTAAGAGGGCACATGTCCTGGGTTGGCCGTGGTATCAGGGAGTGAGCAGTGGGGTGGATGGGAGATGTCGCGGGGCTGTGGTCATAGGAAATGCCTCTTGTGCTTGCTCTGGGCCTTCTGAGCATGTGGGAGGCCTTGGAAAAGAGGGTGCTACTGGGAAGCGGGGCTGGGCTGGAGGCTCAAAGCACCAGTTGGGTGGAGGAGCCAAGCAGGGGGGCAGTGAGGACAGGATGGGGACCTGACTAGTGCCGAGGCCTGCAGAGAAAGCGAAGGGGACCTTCGCTCTCTTTTGTTCCACTGTGGGCCTGGGCTGGACAGCCACCACTCCATCAGCAGTGCCCGTGGTAGACATTGCTAATGGATCACGGCACTGACTACAGAGAAAGCCTCAGGATATCTCCCAATCAGCCTTTCTAACAACCAGTTGCAGGAGGAACGTGTGTTAGCACATCCTTCCTGTCCTGTTGCACTCTGCTACTTGAGGGTGAGAAATGTGCTTCTCCCTGGGGGGTGCAGTGCAAGATCAGCCACAAAAAGCCTCCAGAGAGATTTGTGGCCAGGTGCAAAGTCATGGAAATCCCACTGAGCTTGGGGGTGAGACTTAGGTTCTGCCCCACGTGCATGGCTGTGGGATGTTGCATAAGACCCTGGGGCTGGCCAGCATGCTGCATATGCCTCCTGTGCAGTGCCTGCTCCTGGCTGTCCTTGCACCAACGATCCATCCTCCAGTAGCCACCTCACCTCGCCCGCATGCTGCCCTCTGCTTCTGCTGCTCAGACAGTCCCTAGGCTCCTAACAGGCCAAGCGCTGCAGCCTCACTCCCTTTGCCCCCACAGGTCCCTCTGCTAGGTCACTCTTCCCCAGATCTCCAGGTTGCTGCTCCTTCTCTTCCCTGTGACCTCAGTGGACAGACTCCGATCTACGTTTGCAAGGTACTTGCATTTGTAGAAGCAAACTGACTGCAACTCCAGGGCAGGAGCAGAGGCTCCGAGATGAGGCAGTTAAGGTGGGTCACACAGGGGTAGTGGAAGGCAGTGGGGGCTTGGACCAGGGTGGTCAGGGCAGTCCAGGGGGATGTGGCTGGATTCCAGGTATGTTTGGAATCTGGAGCCGACAGTTCTTGCCAGTGGATAGATGTGGTAGGAGAAGGTCATGGTGTTGGTAAGAGTCTGGGTGAATGTAGAGTGGGCTTTCCCCCTACCACTAGAATACAAGTTTTATGAGGGCAGGAACTGAGTCTGTCTTGTCCCCCAGGAATCCCCAGCACCCATCCAGTGCCCAACGCACAGGAAGCCCTTAACAAATATCAGCTAAATAGATGAAAGGATAAATGAGGTATCGGATGACTTAAGAGGAAGCTTTTTAGCAGACAAGCTAAGGGCCTCAAATCCTGAGTAGACAGACGTCTATGGAGGAAAGGACATCAGAAAGATGACGATGGGGGCTAGAGGAGAGATAAAGGAAGATGGTGGGGGAGAGGGAGAAGGAGAGAAAGGAAGGGAACAAGGGAGGAGGAGAAGGAAGAGTGGGGAGGAGGCGCGGAGGAGATCAAAGGAAGAACGGGAGGAGTAACCACAGTAACATCTGCTCTGAGCCTTGGTTTTCTTATCTGTAAAATGGAGGTAATGAGAGCACTCACTTCATGGGATTATTTCGAGGATTAAAGAAGGTCATGCACACAGGTGCTTTTGCTCTGTGCTGGACACACAGGAGCCACGTTCTAAGTGGAGCTAGTATTATTATTTCCACTCCCAGTTCTAAGAGCTCTCTTTTTCCAGCCCTCCGCAATTGTGCTCGTGCTGAACCCCTCCCAGCCCAGCACCCCCACCTGCCTGGGCTGAGCCAGCATTGGGTCCATGGAGGAGGAGGGGAAGTGGTGCTAAGCCCTGCAGGAAGTGGGGGTCTCTAGGGGAAGCTAGGCCCAGCCCTGTGTGTGAACATGTCAGTCCTGCAGGGGTGGAGGCTGATGGGTGCTCTCAAGGTGCTCGGCCCTTGGCTTGTTTGTCATCACAGACATGTGCTGTTCTTGGGCTCCCTTACCTTCTTCTTTATTTCCCTTTATTTTATTTTAAAACCTGGAAATAAAAATTGATGGGGAGCAAATTGCTCTGGTCAGCAGCTCCGTGCTTAAAGGAGTTGTAGTGGGGGAAGCAGTTATGGTATGTCAAAGGCTGTCAGAGTAGCTGGTGGCTGCCTGTGCCAAGTGCCTGGCACCACCTGGAGGTCCCTGGGGCCTCTTGCCAGGGAGATGCCTGGAGGAGGGGTGTGGAGCTACCCTCAGAAGCACAGGGATAATCAAGGTCATTCCTTTGCTGAGCGCCGTCTGTGGACCTGGCACTGTGCAAGGCACTTCACACAACCAGTCCCTAATCATATATATATATTTTTTTGAGATGGAGTCTCACTTTGTCACCCAGGCTGGAGTGCAGTGGTGCGATCTTTGCTCACTGCAACTTCCGCCTCCTGGGTTCAAGCAACTCTTGTGCCTTAGCCTCTGGAGTAGCTGGGATTATAGGTGCCCACCACCATGCTCGGCTGATTTCCTAATCCTTAAAACAACCAGAAACACAGAGGTCACATTCCATTTAACAGACGAAGAAACTGGCTGACAATAACTGCACAAACAGTAGTAATAGCTCACCGATGTAATCCTTACTGGGTTCCAGGCACTATTCTAAGAAATGTACACGTATTGACACATTTAATCTTCACTCCCACTCCATGAGACAGGTGCTAATACTATCTTCATTTTATAGACTAGGAAAGTGGGGCTCAGAGAAGTTATGCAACATACCCGAAGCCACACAGCAGTCCTGAGATTCTGCTATGTGCCAGGCATGAAGGCAGGTGATTTGCATCAGATGTTTCATCTACTTTTTAAAATAACCTTAGTGATTAGTGGTTTTATTCAACAGGCTGTTGAGAATTTACCTTATGGGTCAGGCACTATTTCAGCGGGTGTATTATTCCATTTTCTCCCCATATTGACTCTGTATCATCATGTCCACTTTTAGGAGGAGGAACTGAGGCCCAGGAATTTTAGGAACCTGCCTGAGGTCACTAGGCTGAAGTAGCAGAGCCAGGATCTGAACTTGGCTTTGATTCCCAAGCGGAAGCTCTTGAGCACACATCTGGACTGCATGTCAGGATGCCAGCCCTGTCCCTGGCTGGCTCTGTGGCATGGATAAGTCATTCCCTCGTGTTTCAGTTTCCCCAGTAGTATTAGTTATGGGCTCTTCCCAGCTGTGCCCTGGGAGGCCTGTGGTTCTGATCCATCTGGGCCAGGCCAGGCAGCCTCCCAGCCCCAGAGGCTCCCTGTGAACCAGCCCAGTCCCTTGTGGGTGAGGGAACCCTGATGTTTCTCAAGCATCAACCACACATGCAGGAAGCTAGGAAGTGTCAGAGGCAGCCTTGGCCATCAGGGAGCTCCCTGCCTCACTGGGGAGACACGGACCCCACTTGGGGCAAGAAGAAAGACCCAGCAAGGCCAGAGGTTAAAAGTCCAAGGATGGTGTAGACAGGGACTGGCAAGGGAGGAAAGGGCCGAGAGGAGCCCAGGGACCAAGAGTCAGTCAGGGCTTCCTGGAGGAGGCAGAGCGGGAGCTGCAGCAGGAAGGAGAGGCGGGCCTGAGATGCAGGGCAAATGCATTCCTTGCAGGCAACTGAGGGAGAAGGCCCAGGAGGCTGCAGTCCAGGGTGGGTGGTTCAGAGACGGGTCGGGGCACAGAGAGAAAATACGAAAGCCAGCGTTGGAAGAGCTGTCAGGTTCGAATGGCCAGCCCCTCACGTCCTTAGTACACCATCCTAACAACATGTCCCTGTCAGTACTTGAGACATCTTCAAGGGTGTGTAATGGGTTGAATGGTGACCTCCCAAAAGATATATCCACGTCCTAACTCTCAGGACTGCAAGTGTGATCTTATTTGGAAAAGGGGACTTTGAAAAAATAATTATGTGGAAGATTTTGAGAGAAGACCATCCTGGTTATCAGGCAGGCCATAAATCCAATGACAAATGTCCTCATAACGACATCCAGAGGAGAGGCACAGAGAGGATGCACGCAGAGACTGGAGTTCTGCAGCCACAGGCCAAGGAACGCCTGGAGCCTCCAGAAGCTGGGAAAGGCCAGGCAGGATCCGCCATCAGCCTGAGGAGGGAGAACAGCCCCGCCAGCCCCTCCATTTCAGGTTTCTGACTTCATAGCTACATGAGAATACATTTCTGTGGTTTGAAGCCACCCAGCTTCCTAGGAAATGGATACAGGCGGTACCCGGGGAAGGGGCAGGGGAGCAAGATGCTCACAATCAGAAGGGACTTGTGCCCTCTCTGGGGCCAGTTAGCAAGCTGGGATGATGTGGTGGAAGAGAAAAAGGGGAGGGGCCTGAGAGCTGTGGGGACAGACACCATGTCTGAGGCCCAGTTAAGCAGGACCTTATGAGCCAAAGAGCTGAGAGAAGGGGAACAAGACAGTCTAATCAACCCCCTGGGTGTGTAGCAAAAGCTGGGCTGGTAATGACACCTTCTGGCATGACAGCATCTCCCCAGTGTCCCCACCACAAGTCATAGGTGGGGACACCCTCCCTCCTCTCCCCTGCCCTGTGGGATACACAGGTGTCAGGCAGCCCCCAGTCTAGAGGGAAGGTGTAGAGAGGCACCTGGGTGGGGGCTGGTCACTGCCTATGCTCCAGGGACATGTCCTCACTCCAAGGTGACTTGGTGCCTGGCAGGACACCCCTATGCCTGTCGCTGGTGGGCGCTGATTGGGCTGGCACATGCGGCTCGCTAATGAACCATATTGATTCCATATTCTCTTGTTGTCTCCCTAAATGGCAAGCCACACATCTGATAGATTAAATACCCACATGATTGCCCGCCTGACATCTCCGTCATTCCACCTGCGGGTCCCTAATGAATTTTACAGCCCCACACTGCCAGAAGAAATTAAGGTCAAAGTCCCACGCAGGAAATATAAATCACCCATGATCTCTGAGACCAGCAGAGGGCTTTGGGACCAGACCCTCTCTAACCTGGGCCCACGCAGTCCAGGGCTGTACCGTGATGATGCAGTGATGTACAGCTGGATTCTGCGTGTGCACACAGGGTGGGAGGGGCGCACAGGGTGGGAGGGGCATGCAGGGTGGGAGGGGGCGCGCTGGGAGCACCCATGCCTAAGAAGCAGCCCTCACCCCAGTCCCCTGACATTTAGGTTCCTCACTCCTCTGCCTACCCCACGCCAGTTGTCAGAATATCCTAACATAGACTGGCGAAACCCACTGAGAGAAGAGCTGCCTATCTCATTTATTTATTTGCTTTCCAAGGAATCCAAAACACTCTGGCCTCACTGTTTTAAAATGTCCCCAGAAGGTGAAGCGGGCACAGTAACATTCTCCCCATTTTGCAGATGGAGAAACGGAGGCTTTCAGAGAAAAGGTGCTGGCCCAGGGTCATTCAGTGAGTCAAACACCTGAAACTTCTGACCTTGCAGATGGTGATACAGCGGAAACCCAAAGGTTCTTTTGTCCTGGCTTTGTTTCCCATTTAGGTAGGTGGGGGGTTTCTCTTGCAGGAGGCTGGGCCGGCAGAGGGGGTGCCTGACCTGGGTTCAGCTTGGATGTCAGCTAATCAAGTTCAGTTTCTGTCTGGTCATATCTCAGTCCCATGGTTTCTCAAGGCTCTCAGGGAGCCGTTCAGTCTCCATGAGGAGGCTGCGTTGCCCCATGGCTAAGGGAAAGAATTTTGGCGTCCTGGAGACAAGGGGGTTCGTGCCTCTATTCTGCCCCTTCCATGGGAGTGCAGTCTGACACACAGCTACTTTCTCTGAAACTCAGTGCTCTCATCTATGAAATGGGGAGGCTGACTTGGACCTCACCAGGTTGTCCTGAGGCTTGGCTAACACACATGGAAGGAACGCAGCTTGGCGCCAGGCCCTCAATGTTAGTACCATCATTAGTACCTGCTCTGTGTCAGGCGCTGGGCTAAGCATGTTACATGTATTATTTCACCGAAGCCCACGTCATTCTATAATGAACTATCATCACCCCCACTTCCAAAAGAGGAAATGGAGGCACGGAGAGGTGATCTGGCAGAGACTAAACAGCCATGCCTTCCCGAACTTTCACAAATTAACAGAAACTGATTTTTTTAGGTGGACACAATGCTACCTGGCTAAAATGCTAAATTTCCCAGTCTCCTTTGCAGCTAAGTACAGCCACGTGAGATGAAGTTTGCAAAGCACTTCCAGGAAGTATCCTTAAAAGGGAGGGGAGGTTTCCTTTTTCACTTCCTGCATCCTGTAGCTTGAGAGACAGATGTGATGGCTGGAGTTCTGGCAACCATCTGGGACCATGAAGATGAGGGACATACTCTAGGGATGGTGGAGAAGAGAGCTGGAAGGAGCCGCTCACAAGTGCTCACCTGTATACTGCTTTTACGTGGGAGAAAAATGCACCTTGATCTTATTTAAACAACTGTTTTGGGGGTTTCTGTTGCTGGTGGCTGTACTGGCTCACTGTTGATACAAGTAACCTATTCAAAATCATAGCTCAGAAATGGCTGAGTCAGGGTAAACCTGAGTGGTCTAAGTCTGGAGGATGGGGTCTTTATGCCTTGGCTCCCTGTAGTGAACAGTGGAGAAACACAAGTTGGTATCATCTTCCTCCTCCTCACCAGATGGTGAAGCAGAGAAGGCTCCTTCTGGAGAGGTTCAAACTTAGTTTGTTGAACATCTATCCATTACTTGGTCATGAAATCAATCTAGTGTTCATGGTTAGTACTTAGAAAGTGAAATCTAGCAGAACTAAATCAGAAAACACTAGAGTGTATTATTACATGTAATCAGGAAGTACTGCTTTGCTGCAGATAAGTGTCCATGTGAGTATGTGTCCTGAGCCATGAAGTTATATGTAGTTTTTATGATAGGCATATGGAACTTTGAGCCACTCCAGAAACAAGCTGGCAGCAACCACAGCTACCATCCCCGCTACTGAGATTACAGAGCAAGATTAAGCCACCCCAAACCCACAGGTCCAGCTCAACCTCTCCCCAAGCCTCTGTGGGCCTCCCCACCCACCTGCTGCTCCAGGCTCTCTCCTAAATGCTCACTGGACAAACTCTCAGGCTTAGTTCCCAGTGGCTGCTCCTGCCATCCTCTCCCCTCTCTGCCCCGTCACCTGAGTTCCAGGGCTCATAACCTTCCCAGTGCATGGCACCGGTGGACTCTGTACGGGGATTTGGTCTGCAGCATTTATGAACTCAATCTGGCCCTGGCATGCACAGCTGCCCATTGTCCCCTGGCCCAGGGGGTCCATTTTCTTTGCTCTGGTGTTCTCCAAGCAATTGTCTCAGCAAGAACAATCAGCAGCGAACCTACTGAAGGGTGACTTCTGACAGGCGCAGAGCACAGGGCGTCACAGGCTCTCAGCGCTGGAGGTGACTGTCTGCAGGTACAGTCACATGTTGTTGGCATAGGGGGTCTTAGAGAGAGTCTAGCACAACCCCTTCATTGTCCAGATGAAGACGCTGAGGCCCCTGGAGCCATGGACCTGCTCAAGGTCACCCAGGGAGTGAGAGGCTCCCACCTCGCAAGGCCACTTTCCCTGGACTCGAGTCAGCTGACTCCAAAAGGCTGGAGCGCAGCTTGGGAGGTGAGCCCTGGGGTGACTGGCAGAATGGAGGGGAAGCCAGGGGCTTTGGAGCCAGACCATCTGGGGTCTGAATCCCGGCTTGGCTGCTCACTAGCTGGCTGGCTTGGGACAGGCTGCTCACCTCTCCAGGTCTCAGCTGCTTCTACACAATGGGTAACGAGAGACGAGGAACGCCCTATGAAATGCCCGGCATTCACTAAGCTTACAACGCTGCTTCACCAGGCCGGTGATGGGTGCAGCATCCTCTTGTTTTGGCAAAGGGGCAAAGGTTAGCAGCAGACAGAGCTGCTCGGTCAAGGATGGTGGATGCTGGAGGTGTTGTTGACAGAGGCTGCGGAGTGCTTCAAAGGCGAGACAGGCAGTGAGGCCTTAAATCAATTTGCCAAAAATCAATTTGTTGTATGACCAATCAGCTGAAAACCACCAGACCTCACACAAAGACACAAGGTCCAGGACAATCCACTTCCGAGGCAGAGGCGGGGGCGTCCCAGCCGCAGTGGAGGAAAGGCGGCAGCCTGCTGTGTTCTTGCTCTCTCTTTTTCTCTCTTCCCTCTCTCTCTGTCTCTCGCTCTCTCGCTCGCTCTCTCTCTCTCTCTCTCTCTCTCTCTCTCCCCCTGTCCTACCTCTCACTCCACGCCATTTAGGTTTCACAGACAGATATTTAGATGAAAGAGATAAACACAGGCGGGGGGCAGTGAGGCCTGACAGACAGAGGAACTCCAGACCCGTCAATCACCGCAGCCAGCTCGGCCTCCTCCCGCTCCCACCGCGGCCCCTCGGAGGGAGACAAACCGAAGAGCCCAATAAAGGGGTCCAAAGTGCATCCTAAGACGACCCCCAAATGGGGCGTGGGTGTGTCCATAAAGGCCTTCCAGGCCAGCATGGGGGTAGGGCTGGGATGACCTTCTATTTAGAGTGAGTGTGCGTGTGTGTGTGTGTGTGTGTGTGTGTGTGTGTGTGTGTGTCCCTCTCTCCTTAGCCTCCCTCTTCCCCTCCCCAGGCTGCAGATAAAGAATTCAATTTTCTTTTAAACGGTGGGGAAATTGGAAGAGATTTTGTTCTGTTTAAGCACAGCTGGAGTCTCAGGTCTCAAGGGTTTGAGAACAATGAGATCAATTAAGATGCCAGTGGTGGGGGTGTCAGGAGGGGTGGGGAGGGAGAATGCCAGGTGGGGGGCTGGGGAACGCACTGGAAGGGCTGAGCAGACCCTTCTAGGCTCTGGAAGTCCAGCTTCCAGTGATTCTTGGGCTGAGGCACAAGGGCTGTCTTCCCTCTTGGTTTTGCTCAAGCCTGTGGACGGGGCCTACCCCTGGCGCCCTGTCATCATCTCCCAGGCTTACTAATAATTCATGTTGGCAATTTTTGTCATCAGCTTTATACAATGTTAGAATCAAGTCAAACTGATGCTATCAGAAGCAGGGAGATTCAACTGTTCTAGAAAACCACGGAGAACCCCGGGGGCCTGGCACACAGCAGGCACTGGTATATGTTGGAGCACTCAGCAGGCCTGACCTATGAACTTGCCATACATTATTTCACAGCATTGATGAGACAGGAATTATTCTTCCCATTTTACAGAGGAGGAAATGGAAGGTCAGAGCCCTTCAGTAACCAGCTCAAGGCCAACCTGCTGGTAGGATGCCGAGGCAGGACCCCAATCCCACCTCGGGCCTACTTGCAGCCCTTCCCACTTGACATTCAGGACAGCACAGGGCCCACCTGGTCAGTCTGGTGGCGATGGAGGCGGATGCACCTTGCTGGCCTGGGAAGGAAAATAGTGAGGCAGCTCCAGCGAGGGTAGGGAGAGGAGGGTGGGGCAGCAGGAGGGCTCTGGAATCCTCCTGTCCCCAGCTGCATGGTGGGAGCCTCATCCCTCCCCGGCTACTTACAGTAGCTCAGGGCTGGTCTCCAGCTTCCACCCTGGTCCGCTCCATCCCCTACCCCGGGCCTTTTCTCCACCAAGGAGCAGCGAGGAGATCCATCCTCAGGTCTCCCCTAGGCTACCCACGGCCTCATTGCCTCCCAGCCTCTGTGCCCCTCCTGCTCTCTGCGCATCCACTGTGGCCAGGTTCTTGCTCTGAGCCTTTCACCTGCCTCCCTCATCTGGGCTACTCTTCCTGGATTTTCAACCTAGATCCCCACTGGCTTCCTTCCAGGTTATTTCATGTCACTTTCCAGGAGAGGCCTGCCCTCCTGCACCACTTGATATAACAATGCAGTCGCAATCCCAGCCCTGGCACCCCCGCCCCTGCCCAGCTGTATTTCCCCACAGCACTCATCCCCATCGCACCGGCTCCGACCTCCCTTGTTCATCATCTGCCTCCTACCCCTGGAATGGACAGGAATACTGTCTGGTTCACCACTGTCCTGTCAGGTCCTCAATAGTCACTGAATCTGCATTTGGAGGGCACCGTTTGTCCCAGAGGGTGCAGAGCTCTGCTCTGGGAGGGGAAGGAGGAGAGCAGACAATCCAGGGAGACACAGGGGCTCCCAGAGGACCAGGGCACCCGGCCCTGCCCAGCAGTAGCCAGGGAAGCAGGGTCAGGTCCCACTCACCTGCCTACAGGGCCAGACTGAAAGGCTGGGCAGATTTCAGCCTTGATCTTGGACTCACATGCTCTGATTAGGACTAGGAGGCCCAGGGGATCCTGGAAGCTGGTGGCCATTACACTTTTCTGCCCTTGGCCTTGGTCCCTGGGCTGGGGTCTGCATCCCCAGGGATGCCTGTCCTATGAAGGGCATTCAGAAGGCCTCCAGTCCATCTTCTTGGACTGAGCAGGAGACTGAAGCCCGGAGAGGGGATGAGAACGGGACAAGGTCACACAGCAAGTCAGTAGCCTGGAAGCCAGGCCTTGGAGTTCTCTGGCAGTCAGTCTTGTCCATGTGCTCGCCACCTGAGGGGATGTGGGGAGAGCCTGGCACAGAGATGGCGTTATAAGGCTTCAGGCTGGTGGCTGATGGGTTGGGTGGCCTTGTGTATGTAACTTACCCTCTCTGTGCCTCATGTGTCCCCATGAGGCCTCTGCTGACTTTCCCCTGCCCACATCTCTTCCTCCAGCAGCTGCCCTAGATGCCCCAGACCAACCCAGACACCAAAGTAGGAGTCCAGTTTACTGTGTTGCACTCACCAGGGGTGGGGACCCTGAGATAGAAAGAACCTGGGGAAGGTTTTCCGGGGCGTGGGGAAGAAAGAACCTGCCAGCACGCCATACAGGGTGGGAACAGCTGAGGGACAGCAAGTCACACAGCACGCTGGGACCCCAGAGAGGAGGCAGAGGAAATCCACAGAGGGGACACATGCCAGTTACCAGGAAGAGATGGCTTTTTAAGGGGGTGCTGCCAAGGGGGCTGGCCCTTAGGGTCAGCAGATTTTGATGGTCTCAAATAGGAAGGAGGGAGAGGCAGATGAATAATGAGCAAAGACACTGTGGCAAGAAAATGCCGAGCGTTGCAGGGGCATTGAGGATCGGGGTGGGCAGGAGAGAAGGGTGTGAGGGGTACGGGCAAGGGCTGGAGAGCAGCTCAGGGTCAGGCTGTGGAGGCCTTAATGCCAAGCCAGGTCTAGAGAGCTTGAACTCCACTGGCCAGGAAGTGCCTGGGGCAGCAGAGATCACTGTCTTTCCCCTCCCTGGTCACTGAGAGCTCGTCCCAGGCTGGCAATGGGATTTGCAGGGTTCCCTTCTGTTCGCCTGCTTCCTTTCGCGCCTCCGGTGGGGGTGAGGACAACTGGATTCATGGCACTGTGCTCATACATGACTGCTCAGAAGTGGTGTGGAACTGGAGTAATGCCCTCTGAGTGATTCTAAGCCATTTACATTTGTGTAAATTCTCGGACATCTTCCCATTGACAGCTGGGGGGATCTATGTCCTCTCCCCTTGAATCTGGACTTGCCTTGGTGACTTAAAACCAATAGAATTCAGCAGAAATGATGCAATGTGACTTGGGGGCTGGCTTGAAAAAGCCACACAGCTTCTGTCTGGCTCTCCTGGGACACTCCTCCCCTAGAGGCCCTCCCAGGGGTGCGCCTGCTCAGAGCTCCCACGCTGGGAGGCACCCGGACACATGGGGAGGCCACGTGTAGGTGCCCAGGCAACAGTCCAGCTGCCCTGACCCTTCAGCCGAATGAGCTGAGGCCCCCGGTATGGCAGGGTGAGAACACCATCGGAATGGATCCTTTGGGCCCTCTGTTTCCAGACTCTAGCCTGTTGAGTCACCCCAGTACACTGGGAACAGAGAAGGCCTCCCTACCACATCCTTTCTGTATTCCTGACCCACAAAATCCATGGGACTTTTTTAATTAAAAACAGGTATTGCTTTACACCACTAAGTTTGGGTGGTTTCTTACGCAGCAACAGGAACTGAGACAAGCTCTGTAGGAACAGAAGGCCCCAGCACTTCAGCCTTTGCTGACTGTTGACTGAATGTAGGAATGGATGAAAACCATGGACAGCCACTGACTTTGTTTGGGCAGAGAATGATAAACTCCTGTGCCAGGGCGAGGCATGTAAGCTGCAGGGCCCACAGCAACATGAGCACGCAGGACCCTCTGCGCAGAAATGATCAAAATTTCAAGATGGTGACAGCAGAGCATTAAACCAAGTTTGGGACCCTTCTGAGTCCATGTCCCCAGACCACTGCACAGGTCACACACACACCCGGTGGCATCTACCATTTGCCTCTCCGAGTCCTGGCTCTCACCCGCAAGCTCGTTTAAATTTTCTCTGTGTTCCGCTCCTTGAGGCTAGAGTCTTTGTGTTGGCTTCCCAGGGTTGGGCACAGACAAGAACTCAACCAATGCACCAACTGAGAGGCCCCGGAGTCCGGAGAAGGGGCAGGAGGGGAAGGAGAGGTGGGGACAAAGTCCAGTGGTTGTCCAGGGCCCACCGTGGCAGAGCTGGGCTTGTCCACAGGCTGACAGGGTGGTAGGCAGCCAGGTCAGACTCTGAAGGCCAATGATGAAAATACCCACTCCTGCCATCTGTAAGTCTTGCCTAGTTATGCCACATCACTGCCCTGGGTCTCCCGACAACCCAGCACTGCAGGTTGGGCAGGCACTCCTTTCACAGCCAAAGGCAGAAAATCTAGGAACCTACAGACCTAAGCTTAAGTACCAATGCTCTCTGAAGCTCCCCTGACTCCCAGATAAGACAGAACAAACCTTCAAGCTGGATACGAGTAACAATAATAGTTCTAGCAATCACACCTGCCACTTACCCAGTGCCTTCTAATACATGAAGTGCTTTAAATGCCCCATCTCTCTTCATTGTGGGATAAGTATTATTGCTATTCTCTCCACAGCACGCTCTAGAGACTGAGGGTCAGTCAGTACACAGCTAAGCACCTGCCCAAGGCTACAGAGACAGCAGGCAGCAGAGCTGGAATTTGAAGCTGGGTCTCTGGTTCCAAAGCTTGCTCCTAGCAAGGTTCCCTCCTGCAGTAGTAAATAACTGCTGAAAGGCTTCCACAGACGTTGCAGAGCAATGTGTCCTTCTGCTGGGTGCCGAGGGACCAGAGAGGAACTGGGGTTTGTCCCAGGGAGCACCAAGACTAAGACAGAGGCAGTGAACTGGCCTTCCCGGATCATCTGACTGGGCCATTAGGTTTCTAGCACCTTGAGTAGGGCCCATGTTAGAGTCCTCAGATACAGCAGCATGAAGGGGCAGGGGTGACCTCTGAGCCTACAGGCTGGGGGTGTCCCAGCAGTCACAGAGCAGAGGGAGAGGCCCTGCAGCCTTATAGCTGGTGGTGGAAGAGGGTTGCTGCATTTGAAGTCGGGATTGAAGCTTGCCTTCACCAGGGCCATCCCAGGGCAATGATCTCACACCCACCTTTTCCCTGTGGCATCCATGCTGTGGGTGGGAGGGAAGGAGAGATGGGGACAAACAGCAATGGGCCTGACATTGATGCAGGAGGGCTGCCTGCTGATGTAGCGGGGAGGAAGGCTGGGCTGGACCAGGAGGAAAAGCCAGTTAGCTCTACAGGGGGGAAGTGAAGTCCTTGGGAATCTTCCTGAGACTTCCAGATGGGAGCTGAGAGAGGAAGGGTAAGACAGGAGAGGGGCTCTAGAGGCTGGTTGGCGGCACATCCATGTGGCTGGGTGTGAAACTAAACAGCAAGGATGGCTCCCCTTTCTCCTTGGACAGAGCAAATTGGAATGAAAGCCTCACCAAGACAGAAGACCCTGAACCAGCCCCCTGGCCCAGTCATCTCACTGGGGCCTAGAGACTCAGTGACTGGCCAGCATCACATGGCTGCCTGAGTCAGGGCCACAGCTCCAAGGGTGGTGTCCCTGCCCAGGGCCAGTGCTCCCTGGAAGCTCAGCCAGGAGGCCAGGCATGACTTTCTGACATTTCCTGCATGTATTCCCAGCCAGCCTCTGTGCTGTGTCTTCATGAATCATTTTACTCGATTCTCACAACCCTCCAAGGTAGGTACCTAGCAGGTTATCTACCCCAGTCACAGAGGAGGAAACTGAGACCCAGTGGTATGTCTGGGGCCCACCGTGGCAGAGCTGGGCTTGTCCACAGGCTGAAAGGGTGGTGGGCAGCCAGGTCAGACTCTGAAGGCCAGTGATGAAAATACCCACTCCTGCTATCTGTAAGTTTTACCTAGTTACCCCACATCACTGCCCTGGGTCTCCCTACAACCTGGCGCTGCAGGCACTCCTTTCATAGGCAGAAAGACAAGCCCCAGAGAAGGAGTGACCAGCTCATAGGAAAACAAGATTGCAGGGACTCCCTGGATGGCTTATGGCCTTGCCCAAGATGCTACCACCCTCCCAGGGATGGGCTAGAAAGAAGGGGCAGGGAGGCAAGAGAGGAGCAGGCCTTTTGGCTGCCTCTAGCCCTGCTTGTCTGTCTGGAACTGAGAGGTAGAGCTCTACTCCTGGGCTCAGCCAACTATAGGCTGGTCCTGGGGCCCCACACCTGCCCAGGCAGGACTCCTCAGGGCCTCTCCTTTCGACTGCACAAGAAGCCTGTTTTGTCTGAAGTCCATCTTCTGCCTGTTTCTGCCATGCCACACCCCCTGCAGCAGGGAGACAAGGCCCCGGAGCTCAGTAAGCCCTGCACCGGGGGGCTGCCACCCTTCCTTAGCACACTTTGCATCTCTCTCTGCCCAGAGGACACAGAGCTAATAAATCCAGGGACATGAGCCCCATGCTGCAGGAGGCCAGCCTGGCTCCTTGCACATGCTAGGTACAGCCTCTGCCAGCAGTTTCCCAAACACCTGCCACCATCTCAGGAATGTAACAGGCAAGGGGGTGTGGCTAGTTTGATATAGGCCTTCCCCACTATAAGAACAGCACCTCAGTGGGCAGGTTTGGGGGGGAGTGTCAATTTGGGAAGAAGAGAAACAGCTAAGCCTCTTGTGTTTCAAAGGAGCAGGACCCCATTTCCCGCACATCACACACCCCCTCACTGCACTCCACCCCACAGGGCCTCTGCATATGCTGTTCTTTCCTCCAGTGGGTTTTTTTTTTTGTTTTTTTTTTTTGAGACAGGGTCTCACTCTGTTGCCCAGGCTGGAGTGCAGTGGTGTGATCACCACTCACTGAAGTCTCGACCTCCTGGGCTCAGGTGATCCTCCCACCTCAGCCTCTCAAGTAGCTGGAACTAAAGGTGTATGCTGCCATACCTGGCTAATTTTTTTTTTTGAGTGTGTGTATATATATATATATATATATATATATATATATATATATATATATATATATATATGTGTGTGTGTGTGTGTGTGTGTGTGTGTGTGTGTGTGTGTGTTTTTTTTTTTTTTTTCAGAGACAGGGTTTTGCCATGTTGTTCAAACTGTTCTTGAACTCCTATGCTCAAGTGATTCCCCTTGCCTCAGCCTCCCAAAGCGTTGGGATTCCAGGGATGAGCCACTGCTCCCAGGCTCTTTTCTCCAATGTTATTCCCTGTCTGCATTCACCAGTTAATGCTTACTCAAATGCCACTTCCTCAGGGAAGCCTTCCTGGACACCAGGCAAGGTCAGGTACCCCGTTATAGGTTCTCGTAGCTCCCTGATCTCTCCATCACAGCAAGTAACACCTAACGTCAAGATTCATGTCTTTCTTAGTCCAGCTTTCCTAGAAGACTGTAAACTTTGTAAGTACAAGACTCACATCACCATGTGTCCTCAGGGCCATGTGCCTAACACACAGCAGATATTCAACAAACATTTGTTGAATGAATGAATACGTGATTAGATTACTCTTGTACCTCTCACACTGTCCATAGCACCAACAAACCCTGCCAGGCCTCACACACTGGCCAGGCTGCAGGCTGCCCCATACCTAGCAGGGTCCTAGGATAAGGCACTCCCTGGCCTTCTCATCTGACTTCTATTGCCAGGTCAGGAGGCAAGATAGGAAGGTGAGAATCACAGGGGGAACAAATCATACAACCTAGAGGACGGGGAGCCACCAGCATCATCCACGAATCGGCACATGCACATACATGTACACACACATGTGCACACAACACGTGTGCATATAGTGTGCATGAACATGCCCAAATGCAGCTGTAACATGTACGTGCACATGCACACAAGCACACATGTGTATATTACACACACATACCCCTGAGTACACACAGCTGCAAACACATGACATGCACAGGCACACAAAAGCATGCCTGCCTACACATACACCCCCATGTACACCCCACAAGCATACCTCACAGGCCTGCACACATATACACCCCTGCACATCCTTCTTCTGTGTGATCACTATTCAGAGCACATTCATCCTGGACTCTCCCTCCTTCCAGGGGGCCTTTCCTAATGGACGCAGTCCTGGGCTGCCTTGGTATTCCTGCTTCCCTGAGCAAAGTGCTTGAGTATCTCTGAAGTGGTTTCTCCATCAATGAAAATACTCACACAGCTCTGTCCCCAGAGCAGGTTAGGGCCCAGAGAGGTGGAAATCCACTTGGTGGTGCCACAGGCCCTAAGAGTCTTAGTGTCACCTAAGAACATGATGCCTGGAGCGACCCTGGGACCTGTCCCCATGGGTACCGCAGAGAGCACTTTCCAGCTGCTCTCTTTACCCTCCCTCAGTTCTGAATGTTGCTGAAAGGACTAGACTCAGTGGTCCTACATAGAACCTTCTGGGTGGGTGGCCTCATGGTTAAGAGCCTGTGGCTTGGGATATGGAACTGTGTGAATCTAGTTTAGTCACGTATTAGCCTTGGGGCCCTGAGCAAGTGACTTAACTCCCTGAGCCTCATCTGTAAAGTGAGAATAACAGCACCTACTTAACAGGTTAGAGATACAGTTGACCCTTGAACAGCACAGGTTTGAACTGTGTGGGTTCATTTATACGCAAATTTTTTTTAACCAAGTTTGGATGGAAAATACAGTATTCCAGGTATGCAAAATCCCTGTATATAGAAGGTAGACTTTTTCTATGTGTGGGTTCTGAGCACAGACTGTGTGGGTGGGGGTGTCCCCACTCTTTCCCTGCCACCAGTGGAAGCTCATTTTGCTGTAACTGGGGGCTGTAAGGCCCAGGGAGCAGGGAGGTGAGAAGGTCTGGCCCTTCCACCCCGGCCAGGACACCTGGGCTGGTAGTGACAGCCCTCCTTATTCCAGCTTCCCCAAGGCACTGTTAAATGACCACCTTCCCCGAGGACAGGGGACCAGCCACTGAAGCAGGGCTACACCAGGATGGGGGCTGGGGAGGCTCTGTTCCTGCTTTCTGTGCAAATTAAAACATTTTCCTTTTCTTCATAATTTTTTTCCTGACACAACTGCCCATGAAACATTTTAATAACATCCCAGAAAAGGTCAGGGAGAAGGAATTTCACAGTCCCTGAGCAGGCAGCTATAACTTCAACCCCTCTGGTGGCAGAGGAGGTGGAGAGAGTGGGCTGACCCTGGGTCTGAGCAGAGAGCTGCCGGGTGAGGGAGGGCAGGGTGGTGTGGGGGGTGTGGCCAGGAAATACCCTGGGGAGACTGGGAGAGGATGATGGGTGAGTGGGTCACCCAGGATGTTTTTATATCCCTTTTACAGGAACAGAATTTCAGTTTAGTCATTAGCTCTGGGGTCCATTTTGCAGATGAGAAAATGAAGACGCTAAGAGTGACATGCATAGGCTAGCACGTGGGGTCCCCACTGTCTCCCTGCAGGCCTGAGCTCCTTTTGGCACACAGTCCTGCTGTGAGAGCTGTTACCTGATGAAATGGGCCCTCACCCTTCATGGTTTCATAAACCCTGGGGCTGGGGTTTGAGAAGGGCTTGGGTGAGGCTTGGGTGAAGGAAGCCAGGAGCCCGGGGAGGCTGGCCGGATTTGCCGGCTCCGAGTGACCACAGGGGAGGCTGAGCTCAGGCCCAGGAGCTGTCCCAGCTCTGGATGAAAACCTGGTGTGAGGGGCTAGGCTCACATTCACCAAAGCCTATTCCCCAGCGCCAGCCTGAGACTGGGCTGGGCCCGACACAACTGTCCTTGGCACCACCAGCCAAATACAACACTCACATCACCATGTTTCCTCAGGGCCACGTGCCTAGCACATAGCAGGTATTCAACAAACATGTGTTGAGTGAATGAATGAATACGTGATTAGATTATTCTTGTACTTCTCACACTGTCCAGCAGCACCCACAAACCCTGCCAGGCCCCATACACTGGCCAGACTGCAGGGCTGCCCCATGCCTGGCAGGGTCCCAGGATAAGACACTCCCTGGCCTTCTCATCTGACTTCTATTGCCAGGACAGGAGGCAGGATTGGAAGGTGAGAATCAGAGCAGCCTGGGATATGAGGGAACAAACCACACAACCTAGAGCCACCAGCATCATCCACGAATTGGCAAAGGTTTCTCCCATCACTTTCCAAGGATCATGGGAACTTCGGACTACAAAGTGAGGAAACTCTGTCCTAAGCAAGAGAGCCGGGAAGGAATCCCCTGACACCCACTGAGCCTGGATCTGACACTAGAATTCTTTGCCACATGGTCCCAGATCTGCAGGGGACAGAGCCTTCCGTCACTCCCCAAGGCCTCGAAAGCACAGGCTGTTGGCTTCCCTTTACCCAGTCATTCGAAGGTAGGTGGTGTGTAAAGACACACGCTTTGGGTCCAAAAGGCCAGAGCCTCTAGTACTTGGTCTCTGAGAGGCTGGAGGAGGGTCCAGGAGGCCTCAAGCGCCTGGTGATTTACTGCAGGGAGCACTTTGGTGAAAGCTGGAGAAGTCACAGGCTAGAGACGCGGGGGGGTGGAAAAAACAGCTGCCACAGAATTATTGTTTACGTCTGACAGCCTGACTAGCTCGACATCTGTTTGAAATATTAATAACTGTCAGATGGGAAGGGCCTGGGGCTCAGTGCAGTTTCATACCATCTGTCTGTAGAGTAAACACACTTTAGATAGGGGTCTTGGTATCACAGGCAATGTCTCTGCTTGGAGTGGGGAAGGAGCAAGAAATGGAGGGAAGGACTCTGCAGTCCCAGGCGTGCAGGGAGGGGAAAGCAGTGAGTTAAACTCCATGCCATTTATTGAGCACCAACTATCGGCAAGGCTCTGAGCTTGTGTAGCACACATCTATCACTTGGATCTGCTTAGCATTCAATCCCTTGTATTAGAATAGAAGCCCCTTCCCCATTCTCAGCCAGTGTCATTTAGGCGGGGCTGATCCCAACCCCTGGCTCCATTAGGGGGAGTATGATCCTTCCCTGGCATCCTAGGATCACGATTGGTTGATTGGTTCCAGGATGGCCCAACCAACTGGGCCGATGAGAATCTGCTGGAATCACAGCAAAAGAATTTTTCCCACTAGGGTTTATGAGTTGGTAAGAAGTCAGCCTAGAGGTGCTGCTACCTCTCTTTGCCAATACAAAAAAGCAGAGCCCAGTGTTGAAGACAGAGCCCTGCTCAACTGAGTGCCTGGATGCAGCCATGCCTGAAATCACTTGCACTTTTTTTTTTTTTTTTGAGTCTTGCTCTGTCACCCAGACTGAAGTGCAGTGATGCAATCTTGGCTCACTGCAACCTCTGTCTCCTGGGTTCAAGCGATTCTCCTGCCTCAGCCTCCCTAGTAGCTGGGACTACAGACACACGCCACCACGCCTGGCTTAGAAACGGGATTTTGCTATGTTGGCCATGATGGTCTGTAACTTCTGACCTCAAGTGATCTGCCCACCTTGGTTTCCCAAAGTGCTAGGATTACAGGTGTGACCCACCGCGCTCCACCTAAATCACTTGCACTTTTGAGTTACATGAGCCGATCCTTTTTTGCTTGAACTACTTAAGGGTTTCTGTCCCTTGCAACCAAGAGTACTGACAGACACAAATGCCACTGGGAGGGCCCCTTGTCAAAGGGCAAGTCTAGCCATGGGCAGCGGGGAATGCCCAGGCACCCTCAGAAGCCCATCCCTCTCTGGTGCCTGTGCTCAGATGGAGAGAGTGGCCCTCCTCAGGATGGCTGGCACCTTTCCACTCACTCAAGGGGACTTCCAGGACTCCTGGCCCACCCTCACTGAGTCTCTCTCAGGGGAAAGGCAGGAAATCAGTGTCCTCAGCCCAGTCTTGTCACTGCCCCCCCCCAAGATTGGCTCCTTTTCCATATTGCAGCCTAGGTCCAGGAGCCCCGTCATAAAAATTCCAGAAGTTTTATTTCATACACCAACAAACATAGCCTGGGTATTGAAGGGGTGCCTCCTTCCCTGATTGCCCAGGTCCCTGGACAAAATCCCTCTTGGTGCCTCACCACAGTCGGCCCCAGAGAGCTCAGTGGCCCTGCAGGAGAGCGGGGACTCACCAGGACTGTCAGCACAGAGGTCCCCACAGTGACGTTCTCGTACAGGCTGACGTTGTACAGTGGCTGGCTGAAGATGGGCCGGTTGTCATTTTCGTTGATGAGTGCGATCTTCACCTTGGCATAGCCCACATGGTCGGGCACACTCTCATTGGCAAAGAGCTGGGTGTGCAGAACAGAGGCCCAGGTAAGCTCCCACATGTCCCCTCCCAGAGTCCTTGTCCCTGTGAGTCCTCTCTGTGCCTTTGCCAGCCCCAGCCCAGAGCACCTGTTAAGAGTCTCTGCCCATCCCAGCTGTGTGCTACTGTGGGCCCGTCTATCATTGCTCTCGGGATAGCCGCTGATTCGGCTAGGGCAGGAGGAGCTAGCAGGGCTAATCTGGCAGGAGATGGGCTGCAGAAGCTCCTGATGGGAGCCCGGTAAAATTCCATTCCATTCCTGGACACATCCTTGTCCTCCTTGGAAAGGGGAGACTCAGTCCAGCCTGTGTGGTCTGTGATCTGTGAGTCAGATCCACAAGATGGGCAGCTGTGGAAGGTGGATCTAAGGGAATCTTCTACCTTCCCCTTGCCTCCCCTAAAATCCACCCCCACCCCACTCCAAAATGCCAGTGAGTGGGGGCCTTACATCAAAGTCGTAGCGGTCCACGGTCTCGTAGTCCAGTGGGATGGCCACCCGAATACGAATGTCTGCCTTCCCTTGGACGGAGGTCGGGGAGATGATGAAGTGGTGGGAGTTGTTCCCCACCAGGTACACCTCAAACATGCTGTTCAGACCCTGGGTCAAGAGTGCAGAAGAAGCCAGTCAGGGAAGGCACAGTGGCCAAAGCCCAGATCCAAATGGAGGAGCAGAGCCGCCCGAGAGTGAGCCCTGAGCTGCTCTGGATGGGGCAGTGGATGAGGTGCTGGGATGGAGCAGGGCTTTCCACGCACAGCTCCCAGACTCCACGACCTGCCCACATCTAGGCCCTCTGGAAACTTCTGTGTCTGATGCTCACAGTGTCCCCTCCAGGTGAGTTGGTTCATTTTCCATCTCCTGCTCCGTTTCTTTGCCCCAGTGAGCCAGCTGCAGATGGACTGGCCAGCTGCAAGACCCAGCAGGGAGATGAAGGAAGGAGGAGGAGAGAGGGTGTGAGGGGAGTGGAGGGAAGAGAAGCAGTTAAGCCGCCACCACAGGCTTGGGCAGAAGGGGATGCTGAGGGATGCAGGTGCTGTCCTTCCCCTCCTCTGGAATGCATCCAGCAGGGAGAACACTGGTTTGTTGACATGTGAAATGGGAATAATCCAGAGACTGAGTGGCAACGTGAATGGACAGGGACCCCATGCTGTGGCCAGCACAGGGTGGCCACCCCCATCACAGGTTCTGCTGCGTCCCAGCAACCCAAGCCCACTGTTTCAGGGAGGTGGGTGCCTCACTCCAGTTCAGATGTTTCTGATCATTCTAACCAGGGCTGTGGCTCACAGAGCCCCTCGGATGCTACCTGACTCTCCTTACACAAAGCATGTGACATGACTGAAGTCTCCAGATCAGGGGGAGGAGACACGGCTGAAGGTGGGAGATTTAGTTTACTGACTCCTTGAGGTCTGGTCTGCTCAGAAAGTGATTCTATTTCTTCTTCCTGCCTGCACTGGGGTGCATTCCCTGCACCCCCAAACTCCCCTCCAACTGGGCAGGTGGCCTGTGATGTGTAAGAGCCTCCTCCTGAACCCCTTGCGGGTGCCCAGTATGTCACTAACCTTGGCTTTCAGTCCAGAAGCAGAAGCTCTGGCTTATGGTATGTAGCCTGCCCCTAGCCTAGCGGCCAGCTCAGCCCCTCTGCACATGGGCCCTTTTCTTGTGAACCAGTGGCTGGCAAGGGAAGCCTTCCCTCACTTCTTGGTTGCTTAGGGGATGTTGTGGGACTCCACTCGGGAAACTCTTCCTGGTGAGGGGGGGCGGCCAGTCACCCTGGCCCCGAAGACTTTCCACGGTCCAAGGGGATAGTCCCCACAAGGCTGGTTCCCATCCCACTCAGGGTGGAGAGTTTCACCAGGAAATGATATCCCCAGTGAAGCCTGAGAGTTCACAAGATTTACAGGCCCCTGGGGCTGCCCCCTAAATGCCCAAATGCACCTGTGGAATGAATGCATGCTCATGTTTACCCATCAGTCTCTTGGGTTTTTCCCATTTTAGCAAACTGGTAAATACACTTGCTGCATTTAGACTTTTCTTATGCGCCCTGTCACTGGCACAGAGGTTTGGATCGAGAGGTGGAAGCTGACCTCCCTGAGCCCTCTCTTGCCAATTCTGGGGCCCAGGCAAGCTGCGGGGCTCTAGAGCCCCAGCCCAAAGCAGATCCTCAGGGGATGTGGGGGCAACGCTCCTCTGGGCCTGCTGGGCTGTGGAGGTTGCAGCGCTCCCTGGTATGGAATGCATCCCGTCAGATGGAAGGGGCACTAATAGCTGAAGCCAGCAGGGTGTGACAGCTTTGAACAGGTGACGCCAACTCCTCTTCTTTCCCAGAAACTTTGGTCCCTCAACCACAGGAGCTGGGGGCCTGAGAGGGTGGGGGAGGGTTGAGCTGTGTCCTTCTCAAAGCCCCCTCCCCACCGTGCCCACCATGAGCCCTCCCCAAGCCCAGCTCCTGCCCTTCCGAGGCTCACTTACCAAATTCTGTCAGTGGGAGTCGGTCAGTCAAAGGATATGGAGACAGAGAGAAGGAGCCGGAGAGGTATGGAGAGGAGGAAAGAAGCAGAAGAGAAAAGAAAGTGAGACCCTGGGTCATGGGAGGGGAGGCTACCCCAGGACCCCACTCTAGAGGAGCAGCTGTCCCGGCCTCTGATGGGCCACAGCTTCTGGGGTCTGGAGGAGGTGTATTGCGTGAGTGTGCACACGTGTGTGCTGGGGAGTGGATAAGCATGGGACCCAGAAGGAAGAGGCTCAAGGGCATGAAGGGTAAGGAGGTGAGAGGAGGGGGCAAGGGCTCCTGTTTCCCTGATCTCTGTCCACTCTCACCCAGAAGGCCACAGTGTAGGCTGGGAAGGGAGGGGCTATCCCTACACCCTACATTCCCGGAGTCTTGATAAAATCCCTGCAGGAAACGGCCCCAAACACCACCATGTTTTTATTTTCCTAACATAAAAATGTCAGAGACATGATAAGCAGGGACATGGCAAATTTTCCAGAAGTTCAAAAGTGTAAAGGCCACACATGCCTCTCCCTCTCCCCCTGAGCCCACATACCGATAAACCTGCCAGGGCAGCCACCACACCCCATTCCTGGGTCTCTTTCCCCAAGAAATCCATGCCTATATGACTATTATGGGTATATGCCACCCTACTGTGACACTAACAGCATATCATGCATGTTGCTCTGTATCTGATATTTTCACTCAGAACTGCATCTTGGTGATTGGTCTGTAACTGTACATATAGATGATGATGCTAACGAGGACACTAACAGCATAGCACCTACTCTTGCTCAGGCACATTCTAAACACTCTGTAAGTACCAAGTATTTGCCTCGTTTTCCTTAATGGCTGCAGAAAGCTTCCATCACTGGGTTACAGTTCCCTCCGTGATCACTCTGGAATGTTGAGAGCCTCTTGAGGCTGTAGACCATGTCTCAGGCAGTGAAGATTCCCCCACAGACCATGAAACACAGTGGGTGCCCAGGAAGTGAGTAGGCTTCAGCAGCCTTTCCTTGCGTGTTACTGCTGCTCTTCCCACGGACCTGTCCAGTGGAATTGAGTTCAGAGAGGTTGACTGAGCAGCCCGAGGTTGCACAGGGAGCTGGTGGCAGAGGAGGGGATAAGAGGCCAGGCCCAGGCCAGGTGCAGTGGCTCATGCCTGTAATCCCAGCATTTTGGGAGGCTGAGGTGGGTGGACAACTTGGGGTCAGGAGTTCAAGACCAGCCTGGCCAACATGGTGAAACCTGTCTCTACAAAAATACAAAAAAATTAGCCAGGCATGGTGGCACATGCCTGTAATCCCAGCTACTCGGGAGGCTGAGACAGGAGAATTGCTTGAACCCAGAAGGTAGAGGTTGCAGTGAGCTGAGACGGTGCCATTTTACTCCAGCCTGGGCTACAGAGCAAGACTTCATCTCATAAAAAAAAAATAGAAAGAGGCGGGGCCCAGCTCCTGGGCTAGTGCACCTGCCCAGGCCAAGGAAGTGGAGCTCAGGTCTGATGCAGGCATTCCCCAATGGCAGCACAAGTCCACAGTGCGAAATGCACTGGCCACGCAGTCAGCGATGTTAGTTACCAGAGCAAACTGAGATTTACCATCTGAGCACTCCAGGGCGCAGTCTAAGGGGAGGCCAAGCAGGGGAGAGTGCCCCAAGAAGGTGAGTTCTGAGCTGGTGTTAGAAACGAAGGAAGGTTATCTAGTTTTTTTAGACGGAGTCTCACTCTGTAGCTCAGGCCGGAGTACAGAGGTACAATCTCGGCTCACTGCAACCTCCACATCCCAGGTTCAAGTGATTCTCCCACCTCAGCCTCCCGAGTAGCTAGGACTATAGGCGCAAGCCACCATGTCTGGCAAATTTTTGTGTTTTTTTGGTGGAGACAGGGTTTTGCCTGTTGGCCAGGCTGGTCTCGAACTCTTGGCCTCAAGTGATCTGTTTGCCTTTGCCTCCCAAAATGCTGGGATTACAGGCGTGAGCCACCGTGCCTGCTCAGAAGGTATTATTTTTGACTCTTTTGGACTGGCAGAAAAGGGATTCCAGGTGGAGAAAGTGGCTTTAAACACCAAGTTCTTGATCCTTAGATCCTTAGCATATCTCAGAATCACCTAGAGGGTTTGTTAAACTGCAGATTGCTCCCCCATTCCTCTCCCTCCCCCAGGAATTCCTGATTCTATAGGCCTAGGCTGGGGCCTGTGACTTTGCATTTCTAACCAAGTTCCAGGTGATGCTGATGCTGATGGAAGCCACCCTTTGAGGAGCACTTTCCTAAGTAAAGGCACGGAGTGTGGAGAAGAATAATCAATGACTTATTATTTGCAAAGGGTCCGTGTAGAGAAGCTTGGAGTCCCAGGCAGACGCCATTCTGAGCGTGGCATTATTTCCATGAGCAAGCGGGAACATTCTAAGCTCTGCAGCAGGGGGGAGGGAGGTGACTTGCAGCCACATGCAGGTCACACTGGTGCTGCCCTCCTCACCCTACATGCACATCAGAATCACCTATGGAGTTCTAAAAAGAAATGCAGATGCCCAGAGCCAGCGTGTCATCATCTCTGGGGGCTAGGAAAAGCTTCGTTTTTCTGATGCTCCCCAGGGAACCATGTTGCACAGCCAGGGTTGGGAAGACATTGCAGGCAGGGAGAGCAGCTCGGAGGCACCCACAGGAGTCCAGAAAGAGCTGAGCAGTGGGAGAGGCATAGAGGGGTAGTTCTTTACAGGCCACGTATCAAAATTACCTGGGGAGCCTTAAAATACCCCCTGCCTAGGCTGCACCCTAGACCATGGAGACCAGACTGGGAGAGGGGGTGGAAATGCAGGCATCTGCATTCTGTAAAGCTCTCCAGTTATTCATTTGAGTGTGTATCCAAGGATGAGAGCTACAAGAGTAGAACAGTGGTTCTCCAAGTGTAATCCTGGGACCACGGCATCAGCATCACAGGGAGCTTGTTAGAAATGCAAACTTGGGGGCCATGCCCAGATCTTCTGAGTCAGAAACTCTGGGGATCCGCCCTGCACTGTTTTAACAAGCCCTCCAGGTATTCTGATGCTTACTAATGTCTGAGAACCACGGGGTAGAATGATGCTGGGAAGGAGCAAGACAGAACTGAAGAGAACTGGCCTGTAAGGTACAGTGGATGAGCAGAGAAGGCTTAGGAAGAGCCATGTGTTGACTGGGGTGGCACCAATTGTGTGCAGGCTGTGGTTAACAGTGAGCAACTGAAAAGATGGTGTGAGGTCAGTGACGCCTGAGCTCAAAGATGCCTGGAAGATGGTGGGAGCTCAGTGTAGCTTCTGGTTAACTACCTGGTGAGGCAGGACTCAGAGGGGACAAGCCCTCGGGACAGCTTCCTGACCCCTTTAGGAACACTCCTGGGGACTCCATGAATGAGACTTGTTCCCTTCTCCTTGATCTGCTGCCAGGGGCTGGAAGCTCACTCTGGCCAGACACTGCAGTGGTCAGGACACACGTCCTGAGGCCCCCAGGATCACCTACTGACCAAGTACTCTAAAATGCTCAGCCTGTTCCTTCCAGAACTTTATCAGCTGGCCAATTTCTGCCTGGTCTGGATTTGTGACTGTCAGCCCTCAGGATGGGTGTGTGTTTGAGAGAGATATTCCAGTTTGCTAAGTTGGTGCAAAACCCCTACTGATTGCAGCCCTGTGCTGCTGAAACTTTTTTTTTTTTTTTTTTTTTTTCTGAGATGGAGTCTTGCTCTATTGTCCAGACTGGAGTGCAATGGCACAATCTTGGCTCACTGCAATCTCTGTTCCCCGGGTTCAAGAAATCCTAAGGCTAATCCTAAGGTATTAGCCTCTTGACTAGCTGGGACTACAGGCACGCACCACCATGCCTGGCTAATTTTTGTATTTTTAGTAGAGATAGAGTTTCTCCATGTTGGCTCCATCAACAACTTCCATTTTCGAAGCCCGGCTACCACACAGGCGTCACACACCTTAACCAGAATCCACACGACAGCCCAAAGACAGTGTCAACCCACTCCTTTTCTTGCAGAAGGAAACTGGGGCCAGAAAGGGTAAGTGTTCAAGACACACAGCAACTAAGGAAGGACTGGAGCTCAGGTCTGTCCTGCCCCCGACCCCCGGGGGAGTCAGAGCTCTTAACAACCCAGCTCTCCTGGCCCTCCCGCTACAGAACACTGCAGCTGGCATAGTGAGCCCCTCCCTGTGCCACACGTGGCAGAAGGCCCACAAGCGCCTCAGCTCAGGTCAGGACATGAAGCCAGGGCTGGTGGAGGGCACACCCACCTCCCTGCTCCTGCTAGGCCGCCTCCACACCCTTGTACCCTGGGGGTGGGGGGGCTGCCTTCATGGGGTGGAGGTGCGGAGGAGGCTGGAGGGGCTCTTGGAGCTGCAGAGTGGTGATTTTGTTGGGAAGGGAGATAAAGAGAAACATCAAAAGGAGCCCCAGTGTGTGTGGAGAGGAGCCTGTGGATTAAATTCTCCTCCAGCTGGGAGAGGCGATGAGAAGGCTGATAGTGCCAACCACGGTCCCAGAGCTGAGCCGAAGCCAAGCCACCACGGGCTGGGGAGCCGGCGGCTACCCGGGGAGGCCGAGGCGACAGCTTGGCTTTATTTGTTTCTTGGGAGGGGAAGGACACATGAAATCCCTCCTGGCTCCCTGCCAGTCCCTCCCCATGTGGCTCCTGCACTTCGCTTCTGAGGGCAGCGCCTTATCAGCCGGCTGCCAGGAGGGCTGCCCCACAACTTCTCTAAACCTGGCCCCTCCCTGCTTTCTGATCCTGGAGGTGGGGGTTGGCTTTGAGAAGGGTCAGAGGAGCCACTGCTCCCTCCTAGTCTCTCTAAGGCTCCCAGGGCCAGCCGACCTGAGTCTGTCCCAGCAGACCCGGCTCCGTGTGCTGACCCAGCGTGACTATCCAACTGTTTGTTGAGCTTATGTGCTGGGCTCTCAACAGACATCAGCTCGTTAAATACCCCCTGGGAGGGAGGGTCAAGGGTGATGTTTCCACTACTTAACCACTGGCATGCAGGCCTTTCCCTGGCTCAGAGGGGTGGATTTCAGGCTGGTCCTGCTGCCGGGTTGGGTGGCCTGATTTCTGAGCATGGCTTCCCCTGGTATTCACCTGAGGGCTCTCAGCACTGGCGCAGTCCTCTGCAGGTGGCCTGGGCCCCCATGCGGAGGAAGGCCTGAGCCAGCCTCCAAGCTCCCTCCTGTATACTATGCACGGGCCTCCTTCGTCTCTCTGGCTCTTGCCTGGCGCTCCCCATCCTGAGGCACTGCCCTGCTGATGGTGACACCAGCTTGCCTTTCCAGGATGTTTGCCTCTCTGCCATCAGCCAGGTGACACCTGGGTTAGTGACTCAGTGGCGTGATGCAGTGGAAAGAGAGCACAGTTCAACGCTGTAGAATAGGCTCGGTCACTTCCTAGCTGTGTGACTTAGGCAACTCACTTCCACCCCTGGAGCCTCAATTTCCTCATCTATGAAGTGTGGAGAGTAAGCACACCTCACAGAATTAAATGAAAACAGTATCGTTTCTCTGCTCCCCGTGTTTTGTAAGCATATGAATTGTGTTTTCTTGCCTGTCAGGAAATTCCCTATGGCAGGGAACTGTGTGTTCTTTTGTTTGTGCCTCCAATGCTAGGAGACCGTCGCCCCATCCTGTAAACTACAATGTGCCCTGGAGGAGACCTGAATTCCTTTTCACAGGAGAGGAAGGACCCAGGTCATGTGAATGCAGGGTGGACTCAGGGGGCACAGCAAGGACTAAGGCCACCTTTATGTTTAGGGTGAGGGGCTAGGGGGATATCGGGGCAAGATAAAAGGCCAGGGCTGGCCGGGCACAGTGGCTCACGCCTGTAATCCCAGCACTTTGAGAGGATGAGGAGGGCACATCATGAGGTCAGGAGTTCAAGACCAGCCTGGCCAACATGGTGAAACCCTGTCTCTGCTAAAAATACACACACACACACAAATTAGTGGTGGGTGCCTGTAATCCCAGCTACTTGGAAGGCTGAGGCAGGAGAATTGCTTGAACCTGGGAGGTGGAGGTTGTAGTGAAACGAGATCGTGCCACTGTACTCCAGCCTGGTGACAGTGTGAGATTCCATCGCAAAGAAAAAAAAAAAAATGCCAGGGCTCTCGTGAGGCACCCAGGGAGTTCTGGGTGGTGAGCTGGTGTGATACCCTCAGCCCAAGCTGGAACGGGGCTGAGAACCTGGAGTGTGGAGTGGGGCCCCCAGAGTCAGTGCCGCCCTCACTGAAACCAACCCTGTCCAGAACTCGGTTCTGCCAGGGAAAAGCCCCATGACTTGAGCTTCCAGGGTGCAGAACCTTGGAAGCACAAGCTCCAGGGTTGAACCTAGGCTCAGGCTCTGCCTTTTACAGCTGTGTGATTTTTTGCATACACGATTTTACTCCCTCGAGCCTTAATTTCCTCATCTGCAAAATGGGAAGAATGCAGCCTACTTGATAGGGCTACCATGGGTGAACTGCCAAATCTTGGTCAAGCGTCTGGGATGGAGTAAGTGTTCAACAGAGGGGAGCTATTACTATCATTATTGTTCTAGGAGCAGTGGGGGTAGGAGGCATCCCTAGGAAAGAGCTGATCTCTAGACCATGGATGAGATGAGCAGGCAAAGAAGGGCAAAGGCTTGGCTGTGTGCAGGGGTGACAGGACCCACCAGTCCCACCCTGGGCATGGGGCTGCTGGTCTCCCTCCTTCCTCCACTGTACCTTTTGTTGGTCTGATCCACACCATTCAATGGCAGGAAATAAAATTCCATCGAATATGTATTCTTTATCCTCCTCTGTTCATCCTTTCACTTAATTCACCCCAATCAGACATGGCAAAGAGGACCTCAGCAGGAGGCAGGCCTCTTCTCCCTTCGCCTCAAAGCCAGCTGCTTCTCCCTCCAGCCTCTACCCTAAGGGGGATGCCAGGTCTCTCTGCCCACTGAGATACCAGGATCCAGAAGGCAGTGAAAGGTGCCTGGCAGAGGACACCATCTCCATTTCTGAATCCGCTTCAATCCCTGGCACCCAGCAAGCCCACATGACGGGTCACATGGCGGGTGGCTCCACCCCACTGCCCCTTTCTCCTCTGCCATCCAGGCCTGCCCTGCCACCCTCGGCTCCAGGCCTCCGTTTCTCCACCCTGGGAGTGGAGCGCCTCTTGGGCCTGCAGCAGGGTAAAGGACACCGCCCTCATTGCAGGCTTTCATCGTCCCACTTACGACCCCTCCCCAAGCTCCTCTGTGGCTGAGGTCAGTAGACCGTTTTCTCTGGAGCTGCCCTGTATTGCTGTGCAACTGGGGAAGGCTCTGTTTTCCTTCTGGGCCTTGGTTTCCTCATTTACCACATGGGAAGCCTGGATGCTGTGGTGCTTTTTCTTCTCTTTGAGGCAGAGTCTCACTCTGTCGCCCAGGCTGGAGTGCAGTCTGGGGACTGCAAACACTGCTCACTGCAGCCTCAATCTCCTGGGCTCAAGTGATCCTCCCAAGCAGGTGGGACCACGGGTGTGCACCACCATGCCCAGGGGATGTTTTTTATTTATTGTAGAGACAGGGTCTCCCTACATTACCTAGGATGGTCTTGAACTCCTAGGCTCAAGCCATCCTCCCGCCTCGGTCTCTCAAAGTGCTGGGATTACAGGTATGAGCTACCGCACCCAGCCCACTGTGTTCTTCCAACTGCTTTCCATGCCTGCAGCCCAAGCTCTCTCTCCTGTTCCCCCATTTCTCTCTCCTCCCCTCTCTCATCACCTCCTCTATGACTCCTTTGCTTATTTCTCTCTTTATCTCACCCTCATTTCCTCTCCTCTGCTGGAGACAGAATGCTTGTGTCCCCCTCCCCAAAATTAATGTTGAAATACTAACCCCCAAGGAAGGCAGGGCCTTTGGGAGGTGATTAGGTCATGAGGGCAGAGTCCTCATGAATGGGATTAGTGCCCTTATAAAAGGGACCCCAGAGCCACCGTTGCCCCTCCAGTCATGTGGGGACAGAGTGGGAAGATGGCTATCTGTGAACCAGGAAGCAGGCACTCACCAGACACCACATTTACTGGCCCCTTGATCTTGCTCTTCCCAGCCTCCAGAATGGAGAGAAATAAGTTTCTGTTGTTTATAAGCCACAGAAACTTACAAGTGGCACTGTAGCAAGCTGCCTTATAGTGTAGCTTGTTACAGCAGCCTGCACAGACTGAGCACTCTCTCTTTTCTCTCCTCTTCCCTCCTTCTTCTATCCCTCTTCTCCTTTCTCTTTCCTCCCCTTCTTGCCCTCTCACCTTTCTCTTTCCAATTTCTTCCTCTCCAACTCCTTCCTTCCCCCTCTTGCCCTGCCTCTCTCCCCTTCTCCTCCCTCTCTGCCAGCCTCCCATCCCTCCTCCGCAGGTTATCTGCTGAATTCCACACACGCCTGCACAGACGGGATCAATCCGAGGCTGCCTTGCCTTCAGCTTATCTCTGCTCGAAATGATTGATTTTCCCTCTTTAAGGGTAATTTGCTGGTGAATTCCATGTATTGCAAAAACCCCTGTGAAATCTAATTCAATCCGATTGGCAGCTGGCACTTTGGGGGAAGAATACCAGAGCGCCGTCATTTTCACTGCGGATGTGTGTATTATCTGTCTTTAGAAGAAGGCGCGAGGCGGGCAGGTCCTCCTCACCTGCACATGCAGACTCCCTCCACCCCACTCCCTGAGGCCAGCCTCCGTTCTCCTGGGAAAAGAATTACAATGTGCCTTGCGTACTTGCATTAAGGCAAATGAGGGGCAAGTGCTTTTGAATTCTATTTCCCTAATTTGCAGCCCACTGCCCCAGTGCATTATGGGAATCTTACACTTCCAAAGCCCAGGTACACTTTGCCACCTGTCTGTACCCACTCTTGTTCCTGGGCACAGACTTCCAACTCCCAGGACCCAGCCAAGCCCATGTCACATGGTTCATAGCTCAGCTTGGCTGTCTCTTTCTCTACTGCATTCCAGGCCCTGGGCCTCTAGGGACTAGACCAGTCAGGCCATTCCTGAAATGAAGTGGCCTTAGAGGAGCGAGCCAGGAGGGCTGGGCTCCCCTCAAGAGTGGCAGTGGGTATGGCCAAAGGGCAAGCTTTATGTGGAGATTGGGGGATACAGGGTCCTTTCCAGTTCCACAGATGGAGCAGCTGCTGCTGATACAGCCACCTGGACTGGTAATTCATGTGCAAAGGACAGAGGGAACCACAGAGGATTTATGTGGTCTGAGTTCTTAACTCAAGGACACTGTGCTCTACTCCCCAGCCTCCCGTGATTCCAGGGGAGCCAGGCCATGTCCTCTTCTCCCTCCCTCCAGCCTCGGCTCTGTTTGGAAGGCACCTGCCCCACGTGGAAGACTTAGCAATCCCTTCTTCGTGGGCCTGTCTTGCAACCCTGGGCAAGCCTCCTAGCACCGGCGGCCATATTTCCAGCTTCAACCTCTGCCATTCTGATCAGAATCTAATTTGAACCTCACCCTCTATCTACCTGGCTTCAACCCCTTCCTCACTCCACTGGCAAACTCTGCACCCAAGGTTTGGCTGGGGTTGGGGCAGGGGGCTAAAGCAGGGTGTCAGTGTTCTCAGAGATGCAGGGAGAAGAGTCCAAAAGAGTCCAAGGGAAAAGGATTTGTGTACCCAGTTCTGTCCCAAGCCCAGAACTGTCCTGCCCCTCCTTCTGTGGCCTCTTCTGGGGAGAATCACAGGGCCTGAGAGGCAGGGACACAGAGAGTGGGTACTTGCTGGCCTCACCAGCCACCTGGGTATCCAGCCCTCTGCTTTCTGGCCAGGCCCTCTTGAGGCCTCCAGGCAGGGAGCAGGGAGGGCCAGGGTGCAGAGCTGGGAGCTGGCTCTCCTACTCAGCAGCTGCCTAGCTCTGTCTATTTCCCATGCTAAAATGATTTCCCTCTTCCCACAGAGAGAGAAATGTGTGGCCAGGCAAAGAAATCTAAATGCCTTATGGAAATCAGGAGGGGACACCGCCACAGCTGCTAATCACACCACTTAGTATTCCACTGCCTCTCCACCAAGAGTGAGTCCACCTTTCCTGTGCATTTGAGTGGCAGAGAGGGAGCTGAGAAGAGTGGAGGGGACAGGAGAGGAGGAGAGACGCCTGGCACTGGCCTGCTTTGTGACCTCATGCAAACTGTTTGCACTCTCTGGGCTGCCTTTCAAAATCAGTAATCCCACTGTCACAGGAGGCCATGAACTTGGTGTCCTGGAACCCTGGGAGCCAAGAAGGAGCAGGTAATTTCGTCTCCCTCTCCTTTCTAGTCCTCTTCCAAGGGGACCTCCCAGCCTTGGGTCCCCTTCCCAGTGAACAAAGACACCACAAATGTCTTAAGGAATGGGTCCTGGGCTGGGACAAGGTGCTGGGATCCGGGTAGAGAGGTGACCATCCCTGGTGACAGCCCTGCATGTCACTCGGCTGCCCCAGGCAGGGCTGCTCAGGCCTGCAAAGGGCCCCTCCTACTTGACACATTCCCTATCTTTGGGGCATGCGGCATATATGTGTATTGGCCACATAGTTGGTACGGGTGAAGGACAAAGGGATGAATGAATGAATGAGTTGCATGTGTTTGTTTATCTGCTGTGGATGTGTGACTGTGAGAAAAAAAAAACAGAAGACGGAGACAGACACAGAGAAGGAAGGATGGTGCTACGGTGTGAATGTCCCCTGCAAAATTCATGTTGAAACTTAATCCTCAATGTGGCTATATAGAGAGGTGGAGCCTTTAAAAGGTGAATGGATCACGCGGGCTCTGCACCCATGAATGGACTAATCCGTTCATGGATTAGTGGATTAATGACTTAATGGATGAATGGGTTATCCTGGGAGGGGGACTAGTGGCTTTATAAGAGGAAGAGAGACCTGAGCTACTGCATGAGCATGCTCAGCTCTCTCACCATGTGAGATGCCCTCCACCACCCCACAACTCTGCAGAGTCCCCACCAGCAAGAGGGCCCTTGCTGATGCTGCAAGCAAGCCCCCCTGACCTTGGACTTCTCAGCCTCCATTACTCAGTTTCAGTTATTCTGTTATATGCAACACAAAATGGACTAAGACAGGTGGGAAGGCGGGTGTGAGAGAGAGATATGGAGAGAGGATCGGATGCAAAGAGAGACCAACAGAGGGAGAGAGAGGGCATGCAAAGGTGGTGGAGGGCGATCAGGTGAGGAGCTATACTGAGGTAACCAGGATGGCCTGGCTGCTGCCCAGCAGGGTGGAGGCAGATGTGGCACCTCCCATCTTTTTCTCCATCTAGCCTTCCCCCTCCCCCAGCCTGTCCTTTTGAGCTCTGTCATTCCCATTACTGAAACTGTAAACCACAGCCTCACCCCAACCCCTGCCTTTCCTATAGACCCCACATCTAAGCAGGTTTGACCCCTCGTCTAGTCCCCACCCACTGGTGCTCTCTGCCATTGCCCGCTGGTACCATCCTCATTCTTCATGTGTCCAGATTCAGCAACCTAAAGCACAGCTCTGAGTACATCACTTATGCTCAAGGACCATCTATGGCTCCCAATTGCCTGCTGATTTAGATTTAATCTCACAGCGGCATTCAAGGCCCTCTAACTGACCTTTCTAGCTGTATAGAGGGTGTGAATTACGTACTTGCTGATTTAATGACGGTGGAGAAAAGGATGGGGCTATCTTAGTCTAGAAGCCCACCAGTGCCACTGCTCATGCTGGTACCTCTCACTTCATCCTTTTTGGGGGATGCGTGGGAGGTATTCCATAATTTATTTTCTTAATTAACATGTCATAAAATTGACTTTATTTTGGAATTAGTTTTGTTTTTTGTTTTTTGAGATGGAGTCTCGCTCTGCATTCCAGGCTGGAGTGCAGTGGTGTGGCTCACCGCAACCTCCACCTCCTGAGTTCAAGTGATTCTCCTGCCTCAGCCTCCTGAGTAGATGGGATTACGGTGTGCCCCACCACACCTGACTAATTTTTGTATTTTTAGTAGAGGTGGGGTTTCATCATGTTGGTCGGGCTGGTCTTGAACTCCTGACCTCGTGATCCACCCGCCTCAGCCTCCAAAAGTGCTGGGATTACAGGCGTGAGCCACTGCGCCTGGCCATTTTTGGTATATAGCTCTATTAATTTTAACACATGCATAGATTCTTGTTACCTATACCCTCCAACCAGGACACAGAACAGTCCCACTGCCCCCAACACTTCCTTGTCCTACAGGCACCTCTCTCCCACCCCTGACCACATCTGACCTGTCCTCTGTTTCTCTAAGTTTATCTTTTTGAGAATGTCGTGGAATTATGCAGCACAGGGTATTAGCGAGTGGCTTCTTTTAGCACAATGCCTTTGAGACTCCTCTGATTCTCAATTCCCTTTAGTGATCTGTTTATTTAAGCACAGTCTGTCCCTGTAGGACTATTTAGCATATCTGAGCGGTCTGCAGAGCTAGAGAGGAGACCTCTAGCATCCCTCTAGGAAGGCTGGCCACCCGGTGTGCAAGAGGAGGGCTTTGGAGGCAGGAGGGAGAAGAGGGCCAGGTGGATTAAGAAAAGAAAATAAATAAATCCTGGTAGGTCTGCTCTGTAAATGCCAGCAGGTTTGGACACTTCCTAACGAGGGCTATCACAACGAGGCATTATGCCAAAACCAGAAACAGACTAAGAGACGCATGCTAATTTGCCACTGCTGAAATGCGTTACGGCTGCCTGCAAGTCTTCTGAGTCCAGCCGCTGTTCCTGCACACTCTACTCCCCGCTTCGCCTCAATCATCCCCCTGTCCTTCAGTGCTCCTTCTTTTTCCTTTTCCCCTTCCCTTGGGGGTGGCTCCTCCATCATCCTCATCTGCCCTAAAGTGAAATATCAGGGTATCCTGGGGCTTCCCAGCTTCTACCTTTCTCTCTGTTCTATCCACACCCCTTTCCCAAGTGAACCCAGCTAGACCAGTGGTTTTATTTATTCATTTGTTTTAGGTAGAGTTGGGGTCTTGCTCTGTTGCCCAGGCTGGAGTGCAGTGGTGTGATCAGAGTTCACTGCAGCCTGGATCTCAAGCGATCCCCCAGCCTCAGCTCCTCAGCAGCTAGGATTACAAGTGTATGCCACCATATCTAGCTAATTTAAAAATTTTTTTTTAGAAATGAGGCCTCTTTATGTTGCCCAAGCCAGTCTCAAACTCCTGGGCTTACACAATCCTCCTGCTTTGGCCTCCCAAAGTGCTGGGATTCCAGGTGTGCCACTGGTGGCTCTAAATACAACTTGAGTGTTGGTAACACTTTCATTCCCACCTCCAGCTGGGATCCACATGGTGGTCACTGCAGTTCTAGAGGCTCCTGAGAGCCAATGGTTGGATTTCTAGAATCTGGGAGAGCCTGCTGAGCCCATGCTGGTAGCCTGAGATTGGCCATCGAGGAGCACTGACACCATAGAGATCATCAAATGCTATGAGGCAGCCCCTCCCCACCACCCAGGCCCCAGAGCTGCTCCTAGGTATCTACCAGCACAGCCCAAGCGCCTTCTTGGCGTCTCCATCTGGATGTCTAATAAGCATGTCAGACGTAACACACTGGAAGTGAACCTGCGGATTCCATCATCCCCTCACCGAATCGACTGCTTTACCGTATCAGGAAGTCAGAATTCCATTTTTCTAACTGCTCAGGCCAAATGCCTTACGCAGTCACTCTTAACTCCCTCCCAGTCTCCTCATATTGGCAAATCCCATTAACTCTCCCTTCAAAAGAGATCCAGCAGCTGACCACTCCTCAGCCTCCACACGCCCCATCTGAATGACGGCAATCATTCCTAGGAAAGGCCCCTGTCCCTCAGGGTCTATTCACCCACCCTCACCCCTGGCAGACATAGCATCCTGTAAAATATTTTTTTAGATTGAGTGTGGTGGCACTTCACGCCAATAATCCTGGCACTTCAGGAGGCCAAGGCAGGATGATCTCATGAGGCCAGGGGTTCAAAACCAGCTTAGGCAACATAGTGCGGCCCCCATCTCTACAAAAAGTTGAAAAATTGGCTGGGCACAGTGACACGTGCCTGTAGTCCCAGCTCCTGGGGAGGCTGAGGTGGGAGGATCACTTGAGTCCAGGAGTTTGAGGCTACAGTGAGCTATAACTGCGCCACTGCACTCCAGCCTGGGTGACAGAGTGAGACGCTGTCTCAAAATAAAATAAAATAAAATAAAATAAAATAAATAATAAATGTTTTTAAAATTGAGATAAAATTCATATAACATAAAAGTCACCATTGTAACCATTTAGAGTGTACAATTCAGTGGTTTTTACTACATTCACTAGGTTGTACAACCACCACTCCCTCTACCTAGTTCAAAAACATTTTCGTCTTCCCCGTCAATGAAACTTTGTGTCCACTACACATCATACCCCATTTCTTTCCCCCAGCCCCTGGCAACCACTAATCTGCTTCCCGTCTCTCTGGACGTGCCTCCTCTGGACATTTCCCAAACGTGGAATCATCCACCGAGGGGCCTTCTGTGTTTCCGGGGGCCATGCCTGCTGTAGCCGGGTGAGGGCTTCATTCATTCCTGCAACAGCTGAGTAACGGTGCACTGCGTGGAGGCATCATATTCAGTTTCTCCACTCGGCAGCTGACGGGCAGAAGCTGGGTGTCTTCCACCTTGAGTCCCGCCGAAACCTCACTCCTGTCACATCACTGCCTGCCTGCTCCTCTCAGGTGGCTTCCCATCTCATTCCTGTGACAGGAAAACCCTGACCACAGCCCTGGGCCTCGCCGACCTCCTCTCCCAGCCCAAGGCCTCCTGCTGCAGAGCCACTGCACCTGCCTGAACGCTCTTCCGCCAGATATCCACAGAGACTGTGCCCTCTCACTTCACCCAGGCTTGTCGTCATCTCAGAGAGGCCTCCTCTGACCGCCTACCCTCTCCAGGATTCCCTCAATTTCCTTCCCCGTGGCTCTTCTCACCACCTGACATCATATGTATTTGTTTGTTTCTTTGGTCTTCCCTCATTGGAACCCAGGGCTGAACTTTGCCTGAATGGATCCTAGAATAACATCCAACACCCAGTAGGTGTTCAACAAATATTTGTTGAATAAATGAGGGAATGAGCCTATCCCATCTCCCACTCAATGTGCAAGTCCCTCGAGGGCATCTCTTTCTTGCTCCTGCCCCAGGCCCACAGGCACCTACTACCTGCATGCTGTGCCAGCTACCAGGCATCTCTTCCCTTGCTCTGTGACCTTCCCTAAAATATTCCCTCTCTGAGCCTTGATTTGGCCATGTGAAAAGAGCGAAGATATCATCTGTGTGTTGATGCTAGCGCTAGTCAGAACCAGGGAGGGGGAAATGTGCTCTGAACCTTGCAATCTGGGATGTAAACCTGTGACAACTCTGATGTTGGAAATTTTATCTCAGGCTGGGCACAGTGGCTCACGTCTGTAATCCCAGCACTTTGGGAGGCTAAGGAGGGCGGATCACTTGAGGTCAGGAGTTCAAGACCAGCCTGGCCGACATGGTAAAACCCCGTCTCGACTAAAAATACAAAAACTGGCCAGGTATGGTGATGGGTGCCTGTGATCCCAACCACTCGGGAGGCTGAAGTAAAAGAGCCACTTGAACCGGGAGGGAGAGGTTACAGTGAGCCGAGATCGTGCCACTGCACTCCAGCCTAGGCGACAGAGCGAGAATCTATCTAAAAAAAAGAGAAAATTTTATCTCATTCTCAATTCCTTTGTAATGGATTCCTTTTTAACAAAGGGAGAAGCTGAGGCCTGGAGAGGAAGAATTGAGGGACTGCCCTAAGCCTGCATGGACAGAGTGAGAGCACAGCTGTGACACCTTGCCTGGCCATGAAATGCCTTGTCCTTTGCCCTGCACATGGCCCCATCACTGCACCATTCACTCGTTCAGGGGACAGAGTTAGCAGGCGCCCACGCAAGCAGAGCCCAGCGTGGGCTGGGGAGGAGGCTCCTGCACTCCTGGTGGCCCACTCTTGCCACAGCTGCCCAGCAGGACTCTGCCAGTTCCTGTTGCTTGTTGATTAGGACATTTCTAAGAACTAGCAGACGTCAGCCTTGTGGCAAAACCCATGATGGTGGTGCTGAGGTGAGACACACAGGCACAACTACCAGCCAAGCTGTGCTGTGCCAGCCCTGCTCAGGAGTGTGGGTGGTGGTAGGGTGGGGAAGGAGCCTGCCAGGGTGGCAGGTGAGAGGGGAACAATTCCCCAAATCCAACATGAAAGATGAACTCCAGCTGCCAGAGGGGACTCAGGACTGGGAGCTGCGGAAACTGGCGTGGGGAGGAGGTTAGGGTGGGCCCTGGCACGGCAGCTGCCACACAGACCTTGCCTCACACCCCCTGCCAGGGCTACGGGCTTGGTGTAAATAGCATGCTAATTAGATTTAAGAAAAGACTAAGCACGTTGGGAGGAAGCACGCCATAGGATGCAGCTATGGACAGAAAAATCCTAATAATCATCACCATCACAATAAGAGCCTAGTGAAGGCAACTGAGGAGAAATTAATGGGAAAAGGCACAGTTGGGGCTGTCTGCTCCCTCTAGCTTCTCTTCCAGAATGACTTTGCTTTGAAGTCAACAGATATTTTCCTGGAGAGACTAAATCTTGGGGGAGGAACCCTAGAAATGTAAGCTGAAGCTGTGAGACAATCCAGACCTTGCAAATGGACCCCCGCCTGCTGCCAGGGCAGAGGATGGGGGAACAGAGATGCAGAGAGGTGCTCACCAGGATCCCAGGAATCCCAGGTGCCAGCTATGTGGAGATTGTTTTGCGTGAATGCTCAACCCTTGCTAGGAGGTCAGAGTCACCAGAGAACCTTTTCAAAATAAGAGCAGCCAGGATGGGCTCCCTGGCTTTCAGCATGGGGGGAGGCAATGAAGACCCCCACTTCTCCACATGCTTTGCCTTGGCTGCTCCCTGGATAGGGGCCCTCTAACTCCACTTCACTTCATGGAGGAAATCACAAGCTGGTGAGAGGTACAGAATGTTGGAGGCAATCCATCCACTTCCTTTTTCCAGCCAGATCCCAGTTACCTCCTTTGTGGAAGGAGAAAGAAGGGTCTGGAAAACAGGACAATTGTACATCTGAGTGCAAACCCTACATCTGCCCCAGGGGATGCTGGCAGCCTGCCCCCATCTTTCCCCCACCTAGCTTCACTGCTTCTAGAATTTGGTTTCTAATTCAAGTTGCTTAGTAGATAGAAAAGCAGAGGTCCATGCCCTGGGTCACACCAACAGGTATGGAGCGTTTAGGGCAGCTGCGCCTGCTCTCTGGGGTGGCAAGAATGTGCAGTGACTGAGTCTCTCCCACCATGCAGATGCTGGGGTGTAGATTTCTGGGGTTCAGATGAACAGTGGCCTGGAGGGTCCAGAGCTGGAAAAGGGACCCTCAGCTGAACACATGACATGGAGCCACAGGTCTTGTCTCCTCCCTGCTCCCACCCTGTCCCTCCCCACATGGTGTGCGGCTAAGGATGCCAGCTCTAAGAACCAGCAGATGTTAGCCTTGCAGCAAAGGCCCGAGGGGGAGCTCGGGTTAGTGCGGTATAGGGACGAAGGGTGAGGTTTTCATCTTTTTGTGCCATGACCCTTCCGAGAGTCTGGTGAAGCCCAGGCACCCCTTTCTCAGAAGAACTTTTACTTTCCACAAACTAAAATACAAGGGACTACAAAGTCAACTAATTATTTTGAAATACAGTTATCAAAGTCTTTTAAAAGGTTGTTATAATGTGCTTCAGAATACGTTAAACAGTGAGACTTAGTGGCCAGTCTCACACACGCTGTACTGCACAGCAGTGGTTAGCGTAAATGAGATTTTGAGATTTCTGTGACACCTGTAACGTGATAGGAAAATATCTGAGATGTCTCTTGAGGTCAGAGCCACAGGTAATGCTAATACCACTGTGATTTATTTCTGTATTTGTAATTAAAGGAATGCTGAGATTCACTTAGATGCTGGTGAAAAGAAAGATGCAGAGTTTTCTTCACCCAGGGCCACAGATGCCTTGGGGGGTCTGTGGTCCCCCTTCCCTAGAAGGGCTGAGAACTCCTGGACTGAACAGAAGCTTGGGAGAGACCCACAGGAGAAGCCTACAGCCAGGAACGCAACCTTTGCGAAGCTGCTCGGGGAGGGCCTGGAGGCACTGCAGCCCAGACAAACTGACTCACAGGACCAAATGTGAAAATAAATTTAAATAAATACAAGGTTGTGGGCTGCCGCTGCCTGACAGGCCCGGAACACATGTGGAATGGAAAATGAGGGCGACGGATAAAAATAAAGACTGAGATGAGCAGGAGAACAAGAACAGTCTCCCCTTCTTACCCCACCCCATCGCTGCCCACCACACACACGACCCCAGCATTCAGGAAGACGGCCTTTTTTCCTTGTCATTTGTTTTTTTAAAATTTATGCAGTGATGCTTTCTCTGTGGGGAGGTGGGTAATTCTGTTTTTTTTTTTCCTATGCCCCTCAAACAAATGAACCATGTCATCTCCTGCCTGAGATGGGAATCAGTTCCTGCCAGATGTGTCCCCATTCACTCTGCAGTTCAGGCCCCTCCGCTCCGTGAGACAAAACCTTGGAGGCGGTCGCCCAGTGCATCTGAATTCTCAACCCTCAGGTCCCAACTGACCCCCCGTCATGCCAGTGGAGGCTGGCTTTCCACCCAGGAGCACGGGGGGCCTCACTTCTTTAAGGCTCCACTCAGAGTCGTTTTCCCCGCATTGGACAGCTCTAGTTGGATGCTCCCACTCTTGTCTAACGCTGTCGCTTAAGCTCATCTCCGCAGCAGACACCGGGAAGTCAATTTATCAGGGTTTGGAAAACCGAGATGCGAGAGAACAGAAAGCCATGTTTGCAAATGGGGAGTCCTGCAGCACATGCAAGAAGCACAAGATTGAGAGTTCAGGACCAAGTTCTGAGACCAACCAGCTGTGTGACCTTAGGCAAGCTGCTTAACTCCTCTGAGCTTTGACTTCTTCCTCTCTGGAAAGGGAAGGAGATAATAATAATTAATGTCTAAAGTATGCTTTTTTCTTTTTTAGAGACAGGTTCTCTGTCACCCAGGCTGGAGTACAGTGGTGCAATCATAGCTCACTGCAGCCTCAACCTCCTGGGCTGAAGCAATCCTCCTGCCTCAGCCTCCCAAGCAGGAGGGGCTACAGGTGTGTGCCACCATGCCCCACTTCAAGAGTGCTTTTTATGGGCTAGACACTGTTCTAAATACAGATATGAACCCATTTAATCCTCATAACAGCTCTGTGAGGTAGGTACTTTTACTGTTTCTATTTTGCAGATAAGGAAATGGCATCAGAGGATAAATAACTCCCCCAAGCTCACGTAGATCAAAAGTAGGAAAGCCAAGTGCAGACCCAGGCTGTCTGGCTGGTTAATTTTATTTCTAACCCCTCCAGCTGCCTCTCTTACCGTTCCATGAAAAGGGACGCTGCGGGGGTTATCAAATACACAAATGCACGGCAGGCTGGGTTGGTATGTAGGGGCACCATGACCCACGTCCTCTTGGATAAAGAGAATGTTAGGATTTGTAGAGTCATAGAGACTGACTGATCCATCTCATGGTTTTCCAGAGGCAGACACTAAGCATGGTAGGTGAACAAGGCTTGCCTGGAATTGCACCTGAGTGCAGAAGAAGAACTGGGCTGAGAAACTGGCTTGGGCACTCTCTCTGTCACCTTCTCAGGGCAGTCAGGGTAGGTCTGGTGATAGAAGGCTGAGGTCAGAGATCAAAATCCTTAGCCGATTTGAAATCACGGAGCCTCTGTCACAAAGACTGAAGGAGCCAACTCTGTGTGCTGGGAAGATTTCCGAAGAGCAGTTTCTATTGGACTTTTAGATTTCTATGATCAGGGAACTGGGGGTTTCTTTCTGCAAACACCTTAACAGGAAAATGGCTAAACTGTTTAACTGTGGGACACTAGAATGCGTGGTCACGGGGGTGGGGAGCGTCTCTGGTGTAGGAGACTTCACTCCGTTTCATTCACTGCTTCCACCCTGCACATTTCAACACAGCCATCAGAGGGCTCCTTGAGAAAGGCGACTCAGACCACATCAGCTCCCTGGCTTCCCTCCGGGCTCCCAGTAACAGAAAAACGCTTTCCTGTGTCTAACAAGGCCCAGCCTGGCCCCTGATGGGGGCTGCAGCCTGGCCTCCTGACACTCCCATCCTCTTGAGCTCTGTCCTGGACATCCACAAGAGCCCCTTTTCTGCTCCTTGAAAATGCCAGGCCATTTCCCTTTCGGGGACCTCCGTCCTTGTAGGGGGGCATCTGCTGCCAGAATATTCTCCCTCGGCAGCTCTGCGAGGCTGCATCCTCCATGCCACTTAACCTCGGCTCCAACAGCACTTTTCTGAAGGCCTTCTGGGACCAGAGTCGGAAATCACCCCTACCCCACCCTATCACGCACTCACCCTGTTTATTCAGCTCTGAACATCCATTTCCACTGCCATTTGGTCTCCCCACTGGAATGGAATATAAACTCTGGGAGGGCAGGGGCTACAGCTTTAGCACAATCCTCCCAGGACCTAGCACAGTGGCAGGCACACAGGTGGTACACTTAACACTTGTTGCGTGAATCAATAACTAACCCTCCACCTGCATTGGTTTCACCCTAGTCCCTCAGGAAGGCCAGGGTTCGGCAAATTAACGAGGCCCGAAGGCCTTTCTGAAATACTCCAATTCCCAGAAGCCGGAATCTGGCAGCCAAGGCCTCTCTGGGATGGGGAGGAGAGTGGTGTCCCACACCCTACCCCAGTCCCTCTCCCCTGCACGAAATAGTCTCAAGGACAGCAGCAAATGTGTTGTGAGAAGCCACGGGTCAGGAGTGAGGCAGAAGTAAAGTGGATCAAACACTGCCAGCTCTGGAGAAGGAAGGCAGGACGTCCACAAATGGTATTTCTCCTGACAGCAGATGAGAGGAACTGTCAGTTTTCAGCTACCTGGGTCAGTGGGAACGGGTTGTGCATAATGAAAAAACTATTTAAGAACAATAACCCTCAATGGGATTGTAAGGCAACCAGAGGTGTGGATGGTCTCTGAGCCACTCTGCCTCCATCCCCCGTCCCTTTCTGCTAGTCTGATCTTTCAGAGGGGGATGCCAACTCAGAGGTAATCCACTGGCGCCTAAGTGGAAGAATGTTTTTTAGGGCAACTGAACAGAAAATTCCAACTCGCACAACAAACTGTCCCCGTCCAGAAGGGAAAACAAGACTGCCAGTGGCTGACTCAGCTTCCAGGCACGCTAATGAGGTGAGGCTGGGGAGGGCTGCAGGCAAGGCCAGCAGAGGAAAAGGTGACCCAAGTGGAGAAAACACTGAGGGTGTTGGCGGCAAGGGCAGCGCAGGGGGTTTAAGGATATAGACATCATTCAACCCAGGTGGGGGAACGGGTTGCTGATTCACCGCGGCTCCCCGGAGCACCGAGGAAGACATGAGAAAATGCCCAGCAGGGGAATGAGGCTGCCACAACCTTTAATTTGAAACTCAGAGATGAGCTCCCCATACCAAGGCTGACTTCTGGGGCTTCTGCCTTTCGGATTTTTTTTTTTTTCTGATTTGCATCACAACCATCTATTTGCATCTCAACTGTCACAAGGTACAAATGGGTTGTTGTTGGTTTCAGCCCACCCTGTCCTTTTTGTCCCCTGCATCTGTGGGTTTTCTATAGCCAGGCAAAGGAGAAGAAATTACTCGGTGAGACTTGACAATGTGAATGGAGTCCTTGGAAGATAGAGGGGACCGCTTTCAAGCACCTTTGTTGTTGTGAATGGTCGGGCAGAGCCTGAGATTCAGTGAGAGACTGAGCGGCATCTTCAATCTGGTGGGGACAGTGAATTCAATTAGCATCCTCATTAGGAACGACTGCCACAAAGTTCCCGTGGAGAGGTTACACTGCTTCCTCCTTCCCTTTCTGTTTAATCAGCTCCCTCGACTGCCCCACAGTGGATTTCTGAGGTCCTCCTTGCTACACAAACTCAGCCGGATCCAGTTTGGAAAAAGCCCTGGGCCACCTCGATAATACTTTTGCATTTAACCGTGCATTAACTCATCCAATGCTCATTTCTGGACTGCCCCCCACGTTCCAGGCAGAGCATGAGGGCCTGGGTTACACTGGCGAGCCAAACCAGGCACAGCCACCGCCTGTGCACCATTCACTGCAATCGGGAGTTAGAGTTAAGGGGACACTCACACTAATGATGGGCAGTGTGAGAGTCATGTGGCTCCAGGGAGCCTGGGACAGAGGGTTCTGACTGCTCTGCCGGTTCCCTTCCCTCCAGAGAATTTGCTCAATGAACACACTTTCCTGCCACACCAAGCAAATCCAGAGTCACCTTCCACTCAGACACAAATCCCAACAGATGTATTTTTCCCTCAGAAATGGACTGGCAAGAAGCAACACTTTCCTAAAAATCTCTTCTCTAGCAGTTGCCTGATTTCTCTTTGTGGTTCTCTGATTTTTCTGAGTCTGGATACTCAGGCAATGTTCAACTGCCAGTAACTTCTTTCACTCCTGTTGGCAATGTGGCTAAATGCTCCATGGAGGTGCCTGGGTCTGATTCTCCATCACGGTGGGGCCTCCGTTATACCTGAGACTGGCCCTCTGCAGCATTCACCCGGCCAGCTCTGGATTTCTCCAGAGAATAACATGAGATATACGAGAGCAGGGCTAGGGCTGAAAGCAACTCGTCCCTCTCTCTTAAGGAGGAATGAGCCCAGTGCCACATATAGGATGGTTTAGGGGCTGCTCCACTCGGAGGCTGGAAGATGGCCAAGGTGACCTCAGGCTTAGGTGGCCTGGGCTCCTGGACTGCCTCTCCTCGTTGGCTCTGTCTTTGCAAGTCACTGTGCCCTGGAGAAGAGGAGGCCAGGCCTGCACTGTCAAAGACACTAACCAGCTCCCTCGGGAAAACAGCCATGGAGAGCAGGGAATGGTCCCTGGTGGTGTTGGGTGCCCTGACTGCAGCATGTGTGCCAATGGCTGAGCCTGGGTGGGGGACGGTAACTAGAGGTGAGTTGGACCCAGATACCCCTGAGCATTCCTCAGACATTTCAGAAAGCGCTTCTAGCAAAGGGAGCTTGAGATGAAACCGGGGGTGTCAGGGTTGCCCCCAACCAGTTGTGGTGAGCAGGCCTGGGGAGCTCTAGCCTTACAGTCGGTCGTGCTCATTGGACCCAGTCCTGTCAGGAGCTGCGGCTCCTCGACGATGACAATAGCTAATGTTTGTGCAGCAGGCCCTGTGCCACACCCTGTACATACTACCTCCTCTTGCCTCCTCCTCTGTGGCAGAGAAAACTACCTGGCACCTTCTCCACACCTCCTGGCCTGCAGGCGGAGAGGTGGGGGCACGTAACTAGCTCTGGCCAATAGTCACTGGGTAGAAGTTGTGGAGCCACTTCTGGGATGAAGCACAGAAGAGCTGGTGCTTAGCCTGCCATCTGTCTCTTCTCTGCTTCAGGGACTGACAGACCTGCAGATCGTGCCCCTGGGAGACTACACAGGGTGGGGCCTCCCTGTCCACCTGTGCTGGCCTAGTCGTCTGCATGAGAAATCAACTTTTACATGGGGGCTAACCTGGTACTGCAATATAAGCTGATGGATACATTCTCTTTCTTTTCTATTTCTTTTTTTTAAACATAGGAACAAAGCAAGGCTCATTATTTTACCTGAAGTCACAGAGCTAGCACATGGCAAGGCCAGACTTAAACACAGGCCTTGTCTGATTCCAGAGCTTGTGCTGCCCCCGACACAAGCTGCCTTCCTTCTGGGTTGCCTCCAAGATCAAGCCTCAGTTCCCTGGCTTGGGATTCAAGGCCCTCTGAGGCCTGGGTCCCAGCCTACCTCCCCACTGCACACATTCTTGCTTGCCTGGATTGCTGCCTGCTCTGGCCAGCCAGCCTTCCTGTGTGCCTCTGGCTGCAGCCCTAGGCCCCTCTTGCCATAGAACCTCTCCTGATCCTTCCAGGCCCAATTTCTCCTTCTCCAGTTGACTCCTCACTGCCTGTGGTCACGGGACCTGGACCCCACGCTGGTATCCATGTTTCTCTTCTCTTGGGCATTATGGTTCTCCTGAAACCACAGATGGGACTTTCTTCTGAGCAACTCATTCATACAGTCATCTCCAAAAGGGGTGCCTGCCCTAAAAGGGGTACCTGCCCTAAAGGGGGTGCCTGCCCTCCAGGGCGATACAAGGTGATACATTAGAGTATAAGAAAATGTTGAAACTTGTTTTTATACCTGTTTTTTCCACCTTTAAAAATTACTACATTAAAAATATGTTTTTAAATTTTTTGTTTTGAGACAGGGTCACCTAGGCTGGAGTACAGTGGCACGATCTCAGCTCACTGCAACCTCTGCTTCCCAGGTTCAAGAAATTCTCATGCCTCAGCTTTCTGAGTAGCTGGGATTACAGGCACACATCACCACCCTCCACTAATTTTTGTATTTTTTGTAGAGATGGGGTTTTGCCACATTTCCCAGGCTGGTCACAAACTCCTGGCCTCAAGCAATCCACCCGCCTCAGCCTTCCAAAGTGCTGGGACTACAGGTGTGAATCACTGTGCCCGGCCTGAAAATACGTTTTAAAATATACATACTGTATTTGTATCAACACACTGTGGACTCCTTAGGACAAGGACCATGGGTTACACTTGGTTCCTCCAAGGGGCTAACTGTAGTAGGTGATCAATACATAATTTAGTTATCTCAGACAGTATGGAATGCCTTAGCAGGAGGTAGAGACACACACGTACACACACACACACACACACACACACACACACTTGAGCACATACACATTAGCATGGTGGGACCGACTTGCCCACGTGCCCTGAGTCCTTGGGGGGACCCTGTCCAGCTGAGAGGAGCTGATAGGAGGTAGGCAAAAGATGTGGGCAGAGGGGCTCCTGGGTCAACAGGGCGGGCCGCTTGCTGAGCAGCCAGAGTAGAGAGGGCTCCTTGGAGGGCAGTGGAGGAAGCCCAGCCTGGAACAAGGCCACCTCGGCAGCCCCACATGAGGAGTAACTGAAGAGAAGCACCTCAGGCTGGAAAACCTAATGAAATTCCTGAGCAGAGTGGGCCAGGAGGAGTAGCAGTAATAAATAGAAGTCCTATCAGCATGGCAGCTGCTGACGGGCAGGGAGATGGGGCGCAAGGAGGGGTTAGGACAGGGAAGGAGGTAGGCTGAGAGGGTCCTGGAGGGACAGAAACCTGGCCCCACCCCATAGAGGCCTGGTGCCCCCCTTCACACCCCTGTGATGCAGGGTGTGGCAGGGCCAGTGCAAGGGGCTGCCCCTACCCTGAGCCGCTTCCCTCCTCTCCAGCTCTCCCTTACTTCCTTTTAAGACTGGCCTGAGCCAGGCAGACCCCTTGGTGATGCAGGCATCCTCTTATGGCCTGGGATCCCCTCCAAAGGACTTAGGTCCTTCTGCTCTTCATAAGGAAAAGATGCGGTCATTATTACACTGAAACCAGGAATTAGAGTTTCTGCTAAAGTCATCATTTAAACAGGAGCATAAACGGTGCAAGCACCCCAGAGAGGGCACCAGATGATCCATCAGGTGTGTGAAAATACACGTATGGTTCATTTCTACTTTTTTTTTTATTTTGAGATGGAGTCTTGCTCCTGTCGCTCAGGCTGGAGTGCAGTGGCAGATCTCAGCTCACTGCAACCGCCACCTCCCAGCTTCAAGTGATTCTCCTGCCTCAGCCTCCTGAGTACCTGAGATGACAGGCACCCACCACCATGCCCAGCTAATTTTTGTATTTTTAGGAGAGATGGGGTTTCACCATGTTGGCCAGGCTGGTCTTGAACTCCTGACCTCGTGATCCACCCGCCTCAGCTTCCCAAAGTGCTGGGATTACAGGCGTGGGCCACTGCGCCAGCCTTATTTCTACCTTTTAAAATTGCTATTTTTGTGCATGCTTTACAATATCCCTAGTAGATTAGTATGATGATCATGTATGTGACTTCTAAATAATAACCACACATACGGTAACGCCTTCACAAGTATTTTGCTGTTGTAGGGGGTAATCCAAACAGGCTAGTGATTTTTTTTTCAGCCTTATTTATCCTCAGAAACTACCAGGAATGGGGTGCTACAATGTTTGTTTCTATTTTATAGCTGAAGACCTGGACAGCACAGGCAGCGTGGTGGGTCTGGATGAGCGGTGGGTCTAGATGGGCCATGTGTCCGGGGACTTACCTCATCCTTGTCCACTACCTGGATGAAGAGTGGAAGGGCAAAGCCAACCTGTGCCAGCTCAGTGATGGCCACACTGTACTCAGAGCTGTTGAACTCCGGGGCGTTGTCATTGATGTCAATAACCAGGATATTGAAGGTCGTGGTGACTGTAGCGTCAGATGGGGTACGGTCATCATTCAGCTCCGTGCCCTGTGGACAGAGATCAGTCACCCCAGGATGAAGGCAGCTAATTACAGTAACAGCTTTTACTTACTTTCTCAGCACCAGGCACCGTGCTTCAATGTGAATGAACCCATCCAACCTTCACCACAACTCCAGGAGGAAGATTTTATCATTAGTATCCCCATTTTAGTGATAAGAAAACTGAGTCTCAGAGAGATGAAGTAACTTTCACAAGGATTCACAGCCAGAGGAGACTTCAAGCTCAGGCAGTAAGATCTCAGGATTGACAGCAGATGGATGAGATGGGGTGGGGAGGACAAGACCGATCTGGGGGTTCATCAAGGGGCAAGGGGGAAGTCTTTAAATCACTTTGGCAGATGAGGAAGCTGAGGCCAAGACTGTTTCTGCTGGTGGTTAATCATAACCTAGCTGAGCATCTGCTATGGCCTGAACCCTGTGCTTGGCACTGAGGGTCAGCATAGATGGACTGATTCAGATACCTGGGTGCCCAGTCTCTGGGCCAGAGCCACAGGCCCAAAAGTGCCCATTCCCAGTTCTCACTCCAACCTTCTGAATCTGAATCTCTCTGGGTGAGAGACACAAGAACAGATATCTTTCAATAGCTTCCCAGGGTATTTGAGTTCACAGCCAAGTGTGGGAACACACCTTCACATTTTATATAAAGACAGAAAAACTGAGTTCAAGTCCCACAGTGGGGTGCTGGGACCAGGGGGCAGCTTTCTGTGGTGGAGCTGACCACCTCACCTCCATGGGAGGAGAGCAGATGGGAGGGAAGGATGGTGGTGTGAGCACGTTCTTCCACGGCTAACCCACAGCTGAATAGCCAGGCCTCTTAAGGTCAAGGACAGCAATTAAGGGCCAGGCTGGGCTGCACCATCCTCCCCGTGGTGATGGAAGGGCCTCCTTCCCAGAGCCTCTGGCCCCAGTCTTTGGGCCATCCCTTCCTCTCAATCGATGACTAATGGCTTGCGCTGGGGAGGCCCCCTGTGGCTCAGACAGTATCCATACCTCTAAATGGGATTCACAGGGAATGGCCGTGCAAGTCACTCATTTGAATTAAAACTGACCCTGAGTGGCAGGTGGCTGCTGGGGGTGTGGGACTGTAGCTCTGCCTCACCTTCTGGGGTGGGGACCCAGCACCTCCTTTCTTCCCTGCTGCATTGCTGTCTCTTAAGCCAGGGAAGCCGTGGCACTTGGCAATGGGACAGAACCCCAGAAATGGGGCAAATTCCAGAATTCTAGGTGGCTGCAACAGAAAACTTGGAATCCTGGGACAAGAGGAAGGAAGCACCACAGGATGAGTACCTACTGTGTGCCTTCCCCTAAGAGGGGATAAAAGTTCCATCCTGTGTGGCTGTCAATAATGGATGCGGCATGTCCAGCACACCTACAACTTCATAACTTGGGCACCTTCCTGATGGGGCCCTGGGCACAAGTGCCGGGAGTCAGTGCCGGGTGAGAGCGTGAAAGCGATGTGTTTCTGGAGCCACCACCAGGGGCAGGAGCCCTCGGACACTGCTGGAGGCTGGCATCTGAGTGGGGGCATCCCCTCTACCTGGAGTGAAGGTGCCCACCACCTGGCTCTCACCTTCACAGTCAGGATGAAGCCGTGGCTATACAGGGGGTTCTCCCGATCCAGCAGGCCATTCAAGGTCAGCGCTCCGCTGATGTAGTCCAGGGTGAAGATGCTGTTGGTATTCCCTGCAAGACAGAGAAGCATTCAGGTGTGACTGGGCACAGGGCACGGGGGCATGGAGCTGGGGCCAGGGCTCCTCTCTGGGCATTAAAGACTCATCAGTTACTTGAAAGGAACGCTGGTTCAAGGTAGAAAGAGCCCTTGAGTCCACGGTCCAAGCAGCCGGCAGACAACACCAGGTCCCAACGGGAGAACAGCACGCCGCTGCCAACCTCCTTCCGGTCTCTCTAACCCAGCCAGGGAGAAAGTCTTGGTCTGGTGCTACTGTGCTTTAACACTTCTCTAGACTCGCTTGTTCTTTTTTAGCAAAGAGAGAGCAGGCTTCAGGCTCCGTGCCTTCCAAAGGGAGCAGACACCAGCCAGGATGCAGTAATCTGGTTTTGTTTCTCTTGTGCTTATTTTTATGGTCACATTCTGTTCTATTCTAGTCTAGTTTAGGATATTCTATTCTAATTTTCTACTTATGGCAGTGATGTAAAGTTTCCTCTTTACATCACTACAATAAATATAAGATTAAGACATAATTCAAAAGTAAGTACTATGTTAAGTACTTATTTCAAAATTTAAGATATGTATTTAAAGTACTGGCAAAAGTGATCTACGAGCAACACTTGACTCAAACCAATGTCTCTGTAAACCCACCCTCCTCCTCTGCCATCTTCAGTTTCTTCTTCCTCTCTGCAGAAACTCACACTGGCATCCTTGGGTTTCTCCAAATCACTGTGCCTTTAGTGGCTTTGTCTCTTGTCCTCACCCTCCACCCAGCCCGGTGCCAGCCTCTTCTCCTCCTCCTCCAGGAAGTCAGTCTTGACTTCCCCAGTCAGCCCCTTCTAGTCCCCACAGGCATTAGCCACTGTTTTGTAACTAACTGTTCCCCACCTGATTCCTGGGCATTAATTGGATCTCCTTCCTGACCCTCTGAAGATGAGGGCCTTTCGTGACTGTCCCTTAAGGTTCCCAGCCAATGCTGGGCACACAGTGGCAGGCATGTTCCCCACCTGGTCCAGTCCTGCATGGGCCCCCACCCTTGCCCATATGCCCTTCCCACCAGGTTGTGAATTCACCTGGGAAAATCCCGATTCCACTCTGCTCTCTTCCCGAACCAGTCTGTTGGTTCATTCACACACTCACTCCCATTCATTTACCCACCCAGCAATCTCTGGGGTAGGCTTTCCTATAGCGGGTCCTGAGCTGGGCATTGTTGGGCATGCAGATGTCAGTGTGCCAGGAATTCTGATGCCAAAGCACTTGCAGCCTGGTAAGTGATCGCTGGTACCCACCAGAATCAGCATCTCTGAGATCACAGCAGGGAGAGGCTGTTTACAGATGGGAAAGCTCAAAGAATGAAAGCTCCATAGAGAACGTGTCATTGATGTCCTAGACCAATGACTGGCTGTGTGACCTTGGGCAACGTACCTTTCCCCTCTGTGCCCTGGTTTCCTTTCTTGTAAAATACAGACAAAAACGGCATCTGCCTCATAGGGTTATGAGGAGTAAATGTATGTCAAAGTACAGACACATTGCTTTGGGACCATTCCTGGCACAAAATAAGGACTTAGTAGTGTTGTTGCTGTTACCGTTTGAGGTGGTTCCTGGAGAACAGGCAGGACTGGGGACGAGGATGGATGGACACTGATTCCATGTTAGAGAATTAATACCCAAGCCTTCAACACATGCAGGTGAGGACCAGAGTCACCATGGAAGCGGCTGTAGCTCCTTGGTCTTCCCTTTCCCCATCTCTCTCTCCTTTTTTTTTTTTTTTGAGACGGAGTCTCGCTCTGTCACCCAGCCCGGAGTGCAATGGCGTGATCTCAGCCCACTGCAACTTCTGCCTCCTGGGCTCAAGTGACTCTCCCACCTCAGCCTCCTCAGTAGGCGGGATTGTAGGCACCCACCACCACGCCCAGCCAATTCTTTGCATTTTTAGTAGAGATGGGGTTTCACCATGTCGGCTGGGCTGGTGTTGAACTCCTGACCTCAGGTGATCCACCCGTCTCGGCCTCCCAAAGTGCTGAGATTACTGGTGTGAGCCACCGCGCATGGCCCCACTTCCCCATCTCTAAAGGGATCTGCATGTAGCAGAGGCTCATAGCATCTCTTGGATTAACTAGGAAAAAGTCAAGGGTAGGGCAATTTCCTCTTCTAACTTTAGACTTTGGGACAGAAGCTATCCTCAACCAACCCATGCTGAGTCACCTGCCTGTGCTGGTCAGCAAGACAGCTTGCTTCTATCCAGGTTGGTGGGCAGTGACCACTCTCACCTGTCCTCCCAGTCCACTGCATGGGCTGGCCAAGGTCAGGGAGAGGCTGCAGATGGTGGGACCTGTTTAGGACTCAGTCTAGTCTATGGCTTTAGAATCTCTAACTTGGAGCCAGCCCAGGAGCAGGTATCCTTGTATCTGCCCTTTTGCCTAAAGCTTCCTTTCCAAGCCATAGAGAGACCCGGGTCCCTTCCTGCTGGGTTTTGTATGGCTGTGTTTGCACAGTGGGGAGCTGGAGGGACAGGACTGCAAGGAGGCATATAAATATATGATAGAAGGGAGTTTCTTTAGCTGGGAATTTTGCTGCTAGACAACAGGATGTGTGCTTTCATCTGTTCATTCATTCAGCAAACGGTTATTGTGTTTCTCTAATGAGCATACAGGTAGGATGCAGTGGCTCACACCTGTAATCTCAGCACTTTGGGAGACCAAGACAGTTGGATCACTTGAGGTCAGGAGTTCGAGACCAGCCTGGCCAACATGGGAAAACCCCATATCTACTAAAAATACAAAATTTAGCTGGGTGTGGTGGTATATGTCTGTAATTCCAGCTACTCAGGAGGCTGAGGCAGGAAAATTGCATCTGGGAGACAGAGATCGCAGTGAGCTACAATCATACCACTGCACTCCAGCCTGGGTGAGAGAGCAAGATTTTGTCTAAAAAAATGGGGTTATATTTTAATGGGAGCCATAGCCCTCAACCAGGTACTCACAGTACAAGGTGATGAGTGCTGAGGTTGGGTGAAGCAGAGGCAGTGTAGGGCCCTGTAGGGGCCAAGGTCCTCTGAGCCTCTAAGGCTGAGCTGAAGGGCTGCCTCGAGGCAAGACCTCAGACTGTCCTGCCTCCCACCCCTGCCCCAACACACTCACAGGCAGGGGCCCCCTCCCCAGCCGACAGACAGCATCCCGGCATTCCAGATTTTCATATAAATTTACTCTTTCCAATAAAGGCAACTATCAAATTTTTAACTAAATGTGATTCAATTTTTATCGTTGTGAGATTTTTCTTATAAATCATTCACAAACCCGAAGCCCCTTGTTGAGTGACATGCTTTCTTTTTTAGTTTGAAAAAATAGGGTTTTCAGCCCTGGAACACTCACTTGTGTTTCTCCACTCAGCTCCTAGGCCCCATTCATGTCCACACTGCCCACTCCAAACCCAGCATCTGTCCCCAGCACATAAGACACCTCATGCCCTGACCTAGGCAACCTTCAACAAACCTGCAGGCAAGCACCCCCCACACGGTCCACATTCAACCAAACTCGACACACACACACACACACACACACACACACACACACACACTTCTTTTTCACACATCTGTCTGCATGGAGTACCCCTTCCCACCTCCTGCCAAGCACAAGTGACTAACTCCCAGGACCAACAGCCAAAAAGAGCTACACCTAGGGAGGCGACAGGGCCTCCTGAGTGAGGACTGACTCAGTGAGATGCTCAGTAAGATGCTCTTACTGTCACCATGGCAACGCCGGCACTTGCTGGGATGCTGCTAGGCTTGGGCAGGGGCAGGGGCAGGGGCAGGGGCAGGAGACGAGCCCTTCGCCCTAAGCTGGAAAGGCCAAGGGCATGTCTCATTCAAAGATTCACTGATTTTTTTTTGTTCACTCATTCCTTTAAGTTCATACTGAGCACCTACTGTGTGCAAGGTGTTGGAGAATCAAAAAAGAAAAGCAGGCAAGGTTCATGCCTTCAGTCACATATGAATTGTCTGTGAAGATAGACACTGATGGTATAACCACACAATTGAAAGTTTAAGTGCTTGCTGAGCTAAGGCCCCTGAAGAGAAGCAATTCGGAAAAGAGAAATGCCTCTGGAGGCAGATTGTGTGGGTTCAAATGATGGTTCTGCTAGTTGCTGGCTGTGTGACCTTGATCAAATGACTTATATGTGGGCCTCAGTTGCTTAGTCTGTAAAATGGGGGTAATCATAGAACCTACTCCAGGCTGTCACCTTAAGGATTAAATAAGTTAATACAGTGCTGGGGACATAGGAAGCTCCCAACAAATGTTGGCTGCCTGTGCTTTACCAAGATGGTCCCAGCATGGTCTCTCCCCACCACCGCAGCAGCCTGTGCCTACAGCTGTTTTCCCAGCACGTCACAGAGCCAACCCCACCTTTTGCCAGGAAAGCCTCTCCACCGATGGCTAGTGTTTACAGGCTGCCCTGACGTGAGGCCAGAGAACAAAGCCCTCAGGCCCCAGGGCCCTGACCTCTGCTCCCTCCTTCATTCGGGATGGTGGGTGTGGGGTGGGGGGACTCTACTTCCCTGTCTTGTTCCCCTTCCTTCTTTCCCCACTCCAACGTCCTCCCCTCCACAGGGGCTGTGGGCTTGGCAGCCACACATGCAAGTTTCTCTGCTCTTCTGGAAACTGATACCTCCATGTCAGCCTTCTGGTCTCCCAGACATTCCTTATTCAAGTCCCATGGGGGACTGAGGGGCCCTCACCAGGGACGCCTTTCATCTGTTCAGCCCCACTGCTGAGCAGAACAGCAGCTGCTTCCCCTGGGTGGACAGGTGCTGTCCTGAGTTCCGGGGGTGGGGCGTATCTGGTAGGGGAGGGGTTTTTGGGGTGTGATGGAGCTGCACTTTTACTGCTGTTAGGATTCTGGGAACCAGTGATTCAAAGTGATCACAAAAGAAAAAAGCAGGTCATTACTGGCCCTCCTGGTTTTCCTGGGGGCAGCCACCTCCTCTAGGAGCTCCAGGAATCAAGACCTTTCCACATTTACGAGAGAGAGGTTGGGAGGAATGAATCATGTCTGCAAAAGCGTGAAAGGCTGCTGGGGGCGGGGGTGGGTGTGTGGGGATTACAGCCTTTATTCTCTAATTTATTAAAACAGAATAGCCACTATTTATCAAACACTTATCATGTACCAGGCACTGAGCAAAGCTGTTTGTACAATCACATCACTTATTCGCTGCAACCACCTTATAAGAATATATCCCATCTTCTGCATGAGGAAGCAGGTTCAGAGATGTTAAATAACTTGCCTAAGGTCACATGGTCAGCAAGTGGCTGGCCTGGACTTAGATTTACGTTTCTCTTTCTCTCCCCACAAGCATTCGCCTTCCACGCATTTGTGCACGCTCTGCATCCAGCCCTGTGCTATCGGGCAAGGAAATGGGATGAGGCAAATAAGAGGCCATCATCCTTCATAGAGTGGGCTGTCAACAAAGCTGCTTCTTCCTCAAGAGAGAGTCCTAGGGCTGGGTGCAGTGGCTCACACCTGTAATCCCAACACATTGGGAGGCCAAGGTGGATGGATTACTTGAGGTCAGGAGTTCAAGACCAGCCTGGCCAACACAGTGAAACTCTGTCTCTACTAAAAATACAACAATCAGCTAAGCGTGGTGGCAGGCACTTATACTCCCAGCTACTTGGGAGGCTGAGGCAGAATTGTTTGAACCCGGGAAGCGGAGGTTGCAGTGAGCCAAGATCCTGCAACTACACTCCAGCCTGGGTGACAGAGTGAGACTCTGCCTCTCAAAAAAAAAGAGAGAGTTCTCACACATTCTAGAAAGTTCTAGATAAATTCCTCCTGGTAGAGTTTTACATAGCAGTAAAATGTCCATGCTGCGATGTCTTCCAGGTAGCTGGAGAGGTGGCTGCCACGGGGACTGGTGGGGGAAGGTAAGGCTAAAGACAAAAGCTGTCAGCACAATGGGGCCAGTGATATTCATCAGACACTGGGGAAAAGCGGACCAGGCAAAGCTGGCCTTTGTGGTAGATGTATAATTGCACTGAGCATAAGCAGGAATATTTAGAAGGCTCTGAAGGAGACAGAGGCAATGGGAAACCGGCCTAGTGCCGGGTGCCTGGAGTCAGGGGAGGAGGCAGTCCCAAGAAAGAGATGGTCAGCAGGGTCAGATAGAGCAGAGATCTCAGGAAAAGGAAGGTCTGGCAAAAGCCACTGACTGGATGATCAGACATCCCCAGAGTCAGACTTTAAGACAGTGAGGGTCGGTGGGGCAGGAATGTGGGGACAGCAGAGTGCAGATGCTCAGGTGCTGCTGCCCAGAGTTTGCTGTAAAAAACAAGGTGAGAGGCTAAGTGGCAGCTAGAGGGCGCTGCAGAGTCAAGCAAAGGGCTTCTGCTGTTTCCTAGATGGTCAAAAGGAGTGGGAGACGGAGAGGGAGAGGGAAGTGGCTGGGGAGGGGCTGCAGCAGAGGGTAGAGGTCCGACGTGGGTGGGGGGCAGGGGGAGCTTAGGCTCATGCCCCCACCTCTTTCTTCCTCCAGGCTGGAAGGCTACACCCCCTTCACACCCCCTGCCCCATCTGCACCATTGCCCCTCCTGCCCACTGCCAAATCTCATCATTCCCACATCTTGTCCCCTTGTTATCTCATCGGCAGCATCTTGACCCACAGTGGAGCTGGGTCTGGGCGAAAAGCAGTTTAGTGAGTGTCCGATAGTGCGTGCGGGAACACAGGCTGATGACTTTCAATTGCTTTGTCTGCTCCGCTGCGCTAACAGCCCCTGCACCCTGCCTCTGCTCTCCTGCTCTCAGAGTTAAAGGAAAATCCTGGGAACTGCCTTTTCTGAAGGTCCAGTGTCACCTGCTATAGGAAGCCCACCGGCATCTCTTGCCTGGGGGCTGTGCCACTCTGGCTCCTCTGAGCCCTTGAGTGCTGGGCTGAGAACTCATGAGGCAGCTGCCTGTGCTGTGGGGCTTCTCTAATTCTCATGCCTGGAGACCCAGTGTGGCTTTGAGGACAAGGGCCAGGGTGGTATGCTGCTATCTCTGGCAGTCCCCAGAACAGCGCTCATTACGTATTTGTTGGATGGCCTAAAGTTTCTCTTCCTCCCTCTGCAGCAATTCCAAAGGGTCAATCAGTATGTAAGAGGCAGGGACATACTTGGGGCCTAGTCTTGTGTTGGGGCCGCAGGGGAGAGACGAGAAGAAAAAAGCCGTGGCTTATGAGGAGCTCGGGATCTTAAGAGCTGGGCCTAAGCAGCCATCTCTAAATGCCAGTGTCTGAATGGAGGCAGGAGGCTGGATGAGATGACCTGTGTGACCCTGATTCCTCCTGTGGCCTCTGACTTGGTCTCCTGGCCCTGCCTAGGTCCAGCGTCAGGGACCTCACCCAGGGAAGGGAATAGAGCTGGGATGTGCTTCCATTCCTTCCAATGGCAATGGTCTCTCTTCTAGTTACAGTCTGTGGCTGGAGTCTATTACATCCACACCCTGGAGGAGGCCACCTACGGAGCATAGACTTGCAGGACGTAAAAAAGACCTAGGTGCCAACAACACCTCTACCACTTACCAGCTGTTCGACCTCCTGCAAACCACTCATTCCTTTGGGCCAGATTCCTCATCTGTAAAGTGTGGATAACAGCTCCTGCCACATCAGGCTGCGTGAACATCAGGCGTGGTCACGTACATAAAGCACTTATTGTGGTGCCCGACACGTAGTAGGCACACACTTTGGTTTCTTCTTTCCTGCCATGCCTGTTTTCTTTTCTTTCCTTTTTTTTTTTTTTTGAGACAGAGTCTTGTTCTATCACCCAGGCTGGAGTGTGGTGGCTCGATCACAGCTCACTGCAGCCTTGACCTCTCCAGTTCAAGACATTCTCCCACCTCAGCCTCCCTAGTAGCTGGGACTGCAGGTACACACCACTGTGTTCAGCTAATGTTTGTATTTTTTGTAGAGACAGGGCTTCACCATGTTGCCCAGGCAGGTCTTAAACTCCTGGGATCAAGCAATCCTCTGGCCTCAGCCTCCCAGAGTGCTGAGATTACAGGCATGAGCCACCACGCCTGGCCACGGCCATGCCTATTTTTGGAATAGTAGAATCAAGAACAAGTCAGTCCCAGCTGTGGCCCCTCTCATCCAGGATTGTGAGAGGCTTGCCTCACAATGGCTAACATATACTGAGTTCTTACTTTGTGCTGGGCACTGTGCAAAGTGTTTTCAATGCATGTCTTATTCATTCTCACAAAACCCCTGAGACACATACACTATCCCCATTTTACAGAGGAGGAAACTGAGGCACAGAGAGGTTAAAAATAACCTGCACTAGATCATCTAGGCAGTGAGAGGTAGAGCAAGGAGTTAAACTCAGCTTCCAGGAAGCCAAAGAGTTCGTGTCCCATTCAGAGGCCCCTGGCCTTGCCTGTCTCCCCTGCCAGGTGTAGCCCATTCAACAGCTGCGTGTGAGCAGCCTAATCCCCAGGCCTCTGGGGTGGGCTGGCCTGCAGGCCCACCACTGTCCAGTGGGGCCATGTCATTCTGACTGGTATAGAGCTGTATCACTGTATAATGAAAATGGGGGGTTGGTATGAGATACGGGCTTTGAGCAAGACATCTTATGAATTAAAAATAGTTACTTAGCTGCCTGATGATAAAAGGGGCCTGCATCCTGGTTGGCATCTGGGCTGGGCTGTATTCAGCAGCCCCACCATCAACATATGGCAACCAGCGGTGTGGGTTACCTCGGCTTTCAACCAGGAGAGGGGACCAGCCAAGAGTCTCCTGCTGCATAAGAACCCTGGGTTGGGGGGAAGCCTGCCCCTCCCCAAGGCTCCCCAAGCTGCCTGGAGCCTCTTCCTGTGGATCTCCTCTGCGTGCATTAGGGCCTCCACTTCAATGTCACTCCTCGGATGCCTCCCCAGTCGCCCCAGCCTCACCCCTGTCACTCTCTCTCCATTATCCTCTTTTATTTCTTTCAAAGCGCCTCTACTTTCTGAACCTCTCTTCCATCCGTTTCTTGTCTGTTTCTCCCTACTGGAATGTAAGCCCCAGGAGGGCAGCACTGGTTTCCCCAAGTGCCCAGCAGATGCCTAGCAGGTGATCAATCAGTGCTTTCTGAATGGATGAATGGGCCACAGTGGGCATGTCTGAGGGCCACTCTGAGGCTGGTAAAAAAGGCTACGGAGCAGAGCGATACTGGGGTGACTCCTGATGTCACACATCAGAGAGACACCACAACTGCACTAGGGCCCATGAGGAGGGATCAGCCAGTTAGCAATTCCAGCTGGAGCATAATGCCCTCCTGATGCAGCCACAGTGATATGTTTGTTTGAGCTGAGCCATCTCAGTTAATTACAGTTATTACTGTCCGGTCAGGGCAAGACAACACTCCAGTCCCTCAAGTAGGTGTGAACTGCAGTCTGCTTGTCTTACAGGCATTTTACACAACAACAGTTTTTATCAAGCTCACTTAAACCAAGAAATGATTACCTTTCCTAATAAGGCTACAAACTGGACCCTGATTAATTTGCTAATAAATGGCTCCAATTTATGAAGCATTATCCTGAGTAGGCACGGATAGTGAAATCTATCATGCCAGTTTGCTAAGGGTCAAGCCACACTCTTCCATCCACAGCAGTGTACTGTGCATGGCTTGCTGTAAAATGGAAAGCCTCAGACAGGTGGCCCCTAGGTCCTCTGAGGACATTTTTGATGGGGACCAGCAAGGCATCACCAGGGACTATGGCTGAAATCAGATTCTATTTCCTGAAAAACCTTTACACTGCAATGGAGAGAATATCTTCAAAGGGAATAATCATGGATGTGCCTATAAATGCAGCCACAAGGAGGTTCACCATAGTACTGCTTAATAAGATAAACTAGAGATAACCTAGATGTCCAACAACGGCGGATTTTGTTAAATAAGTTCTGATATGAAATGCACCAGGATGTTCACCATAGTGCTGTTTAATTAGAAAAACTGGAGATAACCTAGATGTCCAACAATAGGGGATTCGTTAAATAAGTTATGATGTGAAATGCAGCAAGCCACGTTTTGCTTGTAACTTGAAAAAATAGATGTGTTTATGACGTGTTTAAAAAAAGGACAGTGATCAGCACAGTTCCATAATTTTTTTTTTTTGGCTTAAAAAATGTGTGCATGGAAAAAAGGAATGAAATGTTAGCAAAATGTGAACACAGATGATGTGAGTGATATAGCACTAGCACAGAGGTTTCCAGACTCAGCACTGTGGAATTTGGGGCTGGATAATTCTCCGTTGTGGGAGGCAGTCCTGTGCATTGTGAGTTGTTTAGCAGTACTCCTGACCTCTACCCACTAGATGCCGGTAACACTCTCCCCCCACATGCGACAACCAAAAAAATATCTCCAGACATTGTCAAATGTCCCCTGAGAGGCACCATCGCCCCAATGAAGAACCACTGGTTCAGTCACTTCAACTTTCTCTTGTGACTGACCTGAATTACATTTGTTGTCTTTCTCTCTTAAAAAGAAGTCAGTACCAGTTCCTTTAAAAAATAATCTCCAAAGTCCTACCACTTCCTACTGGTGACAGTTGCACAACACTGTGAATGTAATTAATGCTGCCAAATTGTACACTTTAAAATGGTAAATTTTATGTATATTTTACCACACCAAAACAATCCCGTGTTTGATGGTGTGTGTCTTTGTGTTCCACATTACTGCTAGATGCAGGCTGCTTTGCGAATTGATTCGTTTTAATGCACAGTTCTTTCTCTCCCTGGATTACCACCATTACTAACAATTCACCCGATTTAACCTCCCTGAGGGCGGGGCCTTTCCCGCCTTGGTCTTGCTACATCAGCCAGAATGAAGGCAGGAGTTTGCTCACCGAGGAGCTAGGAGCTGTGAGGCACTGGAAAGGTGAGGTCTCTGCTTCCGAGCGGCATCTAGTCTAGATGAGGAAACAGGACCTGTGCCAAAAAGGGGCCCAGTCCTGCTCAGGGCAGCTTGCCGGGCCCTGGAAGATTCTGCAGGAGGCTGGAGGAGGAGGAGCTCCTTCAGCTGGGCCTTGGAGGGCAGGGCTGGGGTCAGTATGGAGGAAGGTGGCACTCCTGCCAGGGAGGCTGGCCTGAGCAAAAGGTGAGACCATGGCTTCCCAGGTTGGGAGCAGGCAGGAGGAGCAGAGAGTCCATAGGAAGCCGTCAGGAGAGGCTGGTGCCAGGAGGAGGGGGCCTCTTAGGCCAGCCAAGCAGTTTGGATTTTTGTCTGGCTTGGAGGAGTCCTGAAGGGGGTGAGCTAGAGGCAGGAAAGCCTGCTGGTAATTAGGGCATGGACTGAGTGATGGCAGTGAGAAAAGGGCAATAATAAGGGCTGGCATTTCTTGTGGGCCGCTGTGTGCCAGGCGAGGTGCTCAGCACTTCATAGGCATCAGTCAGTTACTCCTCAAGGCCACTCCCTGTGGGGGCATCATCATTATTATTCCACTCTTAGCTTTTAAAATTCTTTTTCTGCTTTTAATTTTAGAGACAGGGTCTCACTCAGCCTGGAGTGCAGTGGCACAATCAGCTCACTGAAGTCTCAAACTCTTGGGCTCAAGGGATCCTCCTGCCTCAGCCTCCCATGTTGCTTAGATTACAGGGATGAGCCACCATGCCTGGCTTCCATTATTATTGTTACCGCCATTTTACAGGTGAGAAAATGGAGGCACAGAGATATTAAATGAAGTCACACCACTGGTCAGTGGCAGAACCAGGATTCCGGGCCAGCCTGTCTGCCACCAGAGACTACAGGCTTAGTTCACACAGCTGCCTGCCCCTGAGAGATGGGGAAGATGTGTGTTTCTGCCTGTTGACCAAGCACTTGACATGTCTGTTCACAAAGCACGTTCTCACTGGATCCTCAAAATGCCCTGTGAAGCCGACACTGTTACCCATTTATCATTTGAGGAAACTGAGGCACCGTCAGGTGAAGTGATAGGTCCAAGGCTACATGGTTATTGAATGGCCATGCTGGGATTAGAACCTGGGTCTTTTGGGTCTCACAGAGCCTTCACGGCTGCCACAGGCCTTGTCTCTCCCATGTGGGACTGGTGCTCCCTTAGCCCTGGACCCCAGAGTCTGGCCAGGAGGTGAGCAAGGTGAGGAAAAGGAGAGCAGAAAAAGGAGGCCCTCTGCTGCCTACCTGGCACCCAGTTACCTCTGGGGCATGGGGCAGGTGGGCCCAAACACCCATGCCTCCCTGCAACTGGGGTCTCTCCTTAGGCCAAGGGTGGGAGCCAAGGTGCCCCGGGCACCCCAGCCTGTGCCTCCCAGAGGGCTGCCTGTTCTGCCTGCCACTGGGCAGGGCCCACATAACTCACCCGAGGCTTGGCACTCAAGAGAGGTCAGGGCGCAGGGAGATTTACAGCCCCGATAAAGCCATCTCAGTCCGCACATAAGCATCGTTTGATATTTGATGATCTGAAAGGCCTTGTCCCAGGGAGGGAGGGTGAGGGGGGAAGGAGCGGGGGAAAGAAAACAAAGAGGATGGTGATCAGATACCCAAGGAGAAGAAGGCTCATGGCGGGAGGAGGGGCATGTGCTGTCATTCTGGCATGCTGTCACCCCCTCCTCTGGCTCCAATCCAGCAACGGGAGATGGGAAAGATGGGCCCAGGGATGGGGCTTCTCGGGAAATGGGGACACCAGAGACCACCTCTCTACCACTGGGCCTATCTGTACCAGGCATGGGTTGGATCATACACTCAGGGAGCCCACCATCTAATGGCGGAAGATTGGTCACCCCCAGAGAATGAAGAAGCTGACTGGAGAACTCACCCAGGAGTGGGTGTGAATTCCAGAGAGCGGTTTCATAATGTGGGGCTTGTGGACATTCTGAGATTGCTTCCTCTATAGAGGTGAGAACACCTCCCCAGCTCACAGGGCTGTTTAGAGGCTCAATGAGATAAGAAATCTGAAGATGCTTTAGAAACTGTAAAGTGCCGAGCCCATGTTGGGATGCGTCAAAGATGGTGAACCAGGTGCCTGGGGCAGGTGGAGCTGTGCAGTGCCACAGACCAGATGACGTTAAGCAGAAAAGACTGGCAGGGTGGGGCAGGGTGGGGTGCAATGGCAGTGACAGGTGCACCCTGAAGTCTGTGAAATAGAGAGGCCTGGTGCTCCTGAACCTTCCCTTCAAATCCCGCTGCCTGGGGTCTGGCCTCTTTCTCTAACTGCCATCTGTTCAGTCCTTTGTCTCGCATCACTGAGATCGTGTGGAAGCAGCGTAGGCCTCAGAGGGTACTGAGTTCAAATTCTAGCTCCATTACTTCTAGCTATGTGGCCTTGGGTAAGTGACTTCGCCTTTGAGCCTTAGTTTCCTTACTTGCCAAATAGGGACACGGACAGACTCTGCCTCCTGGGGCTGCTGGGAGACAGAGCTGGCACAGAGCAGCTCTCACTGATTCTCTGAACCCTCTCCAGCTTCCCTGCCACCTTTCCTCCATGAACACTAATCCAGACAGTGCCATGGCTGCCCCCACCCTCCCGCCCCAAGTGCTGCAAGTTCCAGAGTGAATGACTTTCAAATCTGTGGAAGGAGAACCCATCACACACACCTTGAGCCGGGTAATTTATGAATCAAATTGTGCTCCGTCAGGACTCTGCAGCCCAGAAATAGATGTGGTCGGACGAGGTTCAGGGAGCCAGCCTCAGACACAGTTATCTTCATAGAAACTGGCCACCAGCTGGCAGAAGCAGCCCCGATGACCGACCTTGAGGGGGCCCCTAGGGGCTGCAGAGCCCCCCCTCAGCCCAGACCCTGCTCCGACGCCTGAGAGGGGACGGAGACCTGCCTGGAGCTCAGAAGACAGCTGTGACCCTGGGCCAGTCACTTCACTTCTCTGGGCCTCATGGTTCTGCCCCGTTTAAAAAAGAGGGGGCTTTTCTATGGCTGTGGTTTTTCAAATGTCTTTGTTTCAGTAGCAGATTTTTTTTATCAGACAAAATTTCACACAGAGTATATAAAACAGCCCAAAACAGAGCTAGCTGCCCTGGTTGAAGCAGATGAGGGGGTGTAGAGTCCAGTGCACCCAGCACCTCTTTACCCTCCCAGGGGGCCCTGATGGATGGGGTTCAGGGAACCTGGAGATTCCCAGGACTTTTTCTGTTTTAAGATGCCATGGGAGATCTGATTTTTTTTGAAAGGGGCAGACATTGCAGTGGCTAGGACCAGGGTTCCAGTCTCAGCATTACTTCTCACTAGCTTTGAGATGGTGGGCAAGTTATCTACTCTCTCTGGGTTTTTGTTTCATTTCATTAACCATAAAAGGGGAGGAAGAGTTTTTGTTTTGTTTTGTTTTGTTTTTTTTTGAGACAGGGTCTTGCTCTGTTGTCCAGGCTGGAGTGCAATGGCGCAATCTCGGCTCACTGCAACCTCCACCTCCTGGGTTCAAGCCGTTCTCCTGTCTCAGCCTTCTGAGTAGCTGGGACTGGAGGCACCCATGCCTGGCTAATTATTTTGTATTTTTAGTAGAGACAGGGTTTCACCATGTTATCCAGGATGGTCTCGATCTCCTGACCCTGTGATCCACCCGCGTCAGCCTCCCAAAGTGCTGGGATTACAGTAATGAGCCACCGCACCCGGCCCAGGGAGGAGTAATTTTTGTCTTATAGGACTGATGTGAGGATACAAACAGGTAATAAGTCTGCTTAGTTCAGCACAGTGTCCAGCATGTCACAAATGCTCACTAACTGTTAGACCTCACTGATTAGGAAACTGGGGATAGGGGTGAAAGAGTCATAAGGCTTGTAAGTGGTCACACTGAGACTTCAACTTATGGCCTGTAATGACGAAGCCTATATTCTTTCTCCTACTCTTCCCTAGAAACAATGCTTCTAGAAGGCTCCATCAGAAAGGGTGCAGACTGTGCCAGGCCCAGTTTCCTAATGCTGGAGGGCTTTCCGGCATTGGGTCAGTGACTCAGAGTGTAACATCAAAGCAGATGTTTCTGATCAGGGGATAACTGAAGGAAAAAAACTACAGATTTGGTTAAGTACAAACTCACCCAGCAATGTGGAAAACATCAAACATCTCGGGTTCTACTGAGTATGAGTCAGAGTCATCATGCTTACAAGAAAAGACAGCAAATTTGTTTTACAAAGCAGGAGTCCCTAGTCTGAAAACAGAAAGGCCAGGGTTTCCCCAGGAACTCTGATACCATACGGGCTAGGGAAGGTCAACTTTTAAAAGTTCTGTGGTCAAATAAATCTGGGAAATGCTCAACAAGTATCTTTGCTGCAGGACTTGTCAGAGCCTTTAATGTGCTCATGGGCATTGTGACTTGCCAGCACAAGGAAACTGTGATGTGGTGTCTCTTTAACTTATCTGACTGCAGAACCTTTTTGGCAAAGCTGGTCTCCTGAAGTGTCAGTGGGGCAGCCCACTGGAGAAATTGAAGGTGTGGCTGGGCATGGTGGCTCATGCCTGTAATCCCAGCACTTTGGGAGGCCAAGGCAGGTGTATCACCTGAGGTCAGGAGTCTGAGGCCAGCCTGAGCAACATGGTGAAACCCCGTCTCTACTAAAAGTGCAAAATTAGCTGGGCGTGGTGACACACACCTGTAATCCCAGCTACTAGGGAGGCTGAGGTAGGAGAATCGCCGGAACCCAGGAGGTGGAGGTTGCAGTGAGCTGAGATGGTGCCATTGCACTCCACCCTGGGCAACAAGAGTGAAACTGTGTCTCAAGAAAACAAAAAGAAAAAAAAAAAAAAGAAAGCAATTGAAGGTGTAAATGGGGCTGTTCCCACAGTTTCCCTCCAGTGGAGCCTCTGAGCATATAGGTTAGATGTGTCAAGTGTCACAGGTGGAAAATGGAAAGATGCTTAAAGCCTAGCAGGTTCCAACTTTTCCTTCAACCCCTGCAGCATTGAGACTCAGAGATAAGAAGTAACTTGGTCAACAACACACAGCAAGTTAGAGGCAGAACTGGCATCAGACGGGTGGACCAGAAATCGGGCTCAGGTCTGGGTGCCCATCCAGGCCAGATATGGCTCTATGGTCTGCTTTCAGAAGCTTTGATGATCACATACACAACTTTTACCAAGGAAAATTTCCAACAAACACAAATGCAGAGACGAGCACAATGAAGCTCTCTGTACCCATGACCCAGATGCAACAGTCATCAAACTTCTGCCAATCTTATCTTAAAATCATCCCCCTCGGACACTACTGATTCTTCATGGTGTTATCAGAGCAAACTCCAGTTCATCCTTCAATACTGCATGCATCTCTCATAAGAACTTTCAAAACTGCAACAACACATGCCATCTTCACCCTAAACAAAATTAATCGTTCCTCAGCGTCACCTAAGACACAGTCCATATTCAAGTAAGGGATGCCATTTTTGAAGCCAATGTCAGGATCAGAGGTTTTTGCCTTTTCTGCTCAGTGTTCATAGAACAGGCCTCTGAGATGACAGAAAGGAAAGAAAAGGTGTCAACAATACCTGCAATGTTCCACTTCTTAAACAAGAACAAAATGAAGAGCAAAAAAGATCCAAAGCAAACATGGCAACATGTCAACAAATGGTATCAGGGTGGTGAATACATGGGAGTCTGCTGTCTCGGGTTCTGTACTTTTCTAAATATTTAATATTTCACACTTGCCAGTGAACTTGGCCCTGCTTCTCTGACGAAGCCAGGGGTCCTGGCCTGGGATGTGGGGTGGGGTGAGTGGTTGGCCATTTCATCCCGGCAGCCTGCCTGCAGAATGCCCTCATCCTCCCAGCTGGAGGCTCAGCCCCAGATGTCACATTATGTCCCAGGCCCCTGGCCCAGTGCCCCACACCAAGTAGGCGTTCAGAGAATGCTTGATGTATGAGCCCAGCCAGATAGGGAGGGATGTCCCAAGACGTCCCCATCCCTTGGCTCACACAGGCAGAAACTTTTGCTGAGCAAGTGAGACACAGGAAAAAGAGAGACGTCCTTGCCTTTTTGACCACGGAGGAGGTTCCATAACCCAAATCTTTCCAAAGCCTCTGGCTGCTTTTTTGAAAAAGACAAGTCACAGGGTGACTTCTGGGTCTTTACCACCGGGCCACCCTACAGGTGGGTGGGTCCTTCTCAATTACAGGGGCTCCCGGTCCTGCCTCCTTCCCCATCAGCCGGTTTGGGTTACAGACCCCTAGTCTCTCGGCAGGAGGGAAGGCAGGCTCTCTGGGAAGCACCCCAGAGCAGTGAACACCCTATAGCACCCCCACTCCAAGCTCTGGGTATAGACCTGCCTACATGGGGACCGGGGCAAAGGGTCCTGCTGGAGACAGATGGCATCACTTGGGGTGTTTGCAAGCCTGAGGCTCTCAGCACTTATAGAAAAGAGGAATTAAACTCTTTGCTTGTGGAGGAAGCTCCTGACACTGCCCCTGGCACCAAGCAGAGCCTCAGAGCCCAAACACTGCCCCCAGCCTAGGCCAGAATGGAGGGCAGCCTTTGATCTTCAGCTCCCTCTACAAACCTCTGCCCAGATATACTCACACTCTCTCCCAACACTAAGCCCCAAGCAAGGCCAGCTGTGGCCTCCCCAGCCTGCAGGCTCCCGACGGAAGATGACTTATGGCTTTAATTACTGAGGGCGGGTGGAGCCTCAGGAAGGAGCCAGCCCTGCCATGCACGGTCCCTGTCGACGTGGAGCTGCCAAGTTGGCAAGGCTGGTGCTGGTGCCTGCCTACACGTTGCCACGCCAACCCCTGCTCTCTGAGCTGTGCCCAGGCCCTCTCCTCCTTTTCTAGTGGCCCACAGCCTGGGCCCACCCAGCCTTTGAGAGTGGGGTGGGGCGGGAGTGTGGATACAGCAGAGTGTGTTGGAAGAGAGGGTCTGAGGGCGACAGTTTGTCCTGTTCATGGCCATATCCCTAGCAGTGAGTACAAGAGGTGCCTGATAAATATTTATGAATGATCAAATGAGACCAAACTGTGGTATTGCAAAGGTAGACAATGGTAGCCCCCAAACTGCCTAGCAAGCTAAAGGCAGAGCAAATAGACCAGAAGCAACCACCCTGACCGCCGGGGCCATGCCTGTCCTTCCTCAGTGTTTGGTGAATGAGCTGCCAGGTCCTGCAAATCCCTACTACCCTCCTACACCGAAAGGGGCCTCCTTGGGAAGGAGGCTCCAAGGACCACCATGGCAGGCTCTGAGGAGCCCCTGCCCCTGCCCTTGACAGCCCTGTACCTGTGGCAGCTTTAGGGTGGATGAGGTGTGGGGTGGGAAGGGAGAAGTAATGATAGGGACAGCTGGGGCAGAGTAGCCCCAAGAGCTGGCTGGGAAACAGTCCCTCCCTCATGCCCTGGGCCTCTGCTTTCTCATCTGGGCTTGAAAAGGATCGACTGGATGATATCCAGGTCCCTGTGGCCTGTAACAGGTGAGGCCCATGAAAACAGCCCCACGTTGGGAGAAAGATGGAGACCAGCAAGGGGACAGAGGAGGTGGCGATGCCTGCTCTCCTCCCCACCCTCCCGGCCCCAGGACTGCCGTCGGTTCCTGCCTAGTCCTGGGTTATCAATCTCCTTCCACCTGGAGAACTCCCCTAAATGAAATTCCTATTGGCGTGGGGCCTATGATATAACAAGTCACTCGCTTTGCCCGGGAAATGAAAGATGATGAGGCAGACAGAGTTCCTGGGACAGAGGTGATCTCCATAAATCTGCCAGAGTGTGCTGGGGATTACTTTGTCGGATTAATTATCTGTCCTTCAAATGAAGACCTGATCTCAGCAGCCCAATGTCCCCCAACCTGGGAAGGAGGGTGGGAGGCAGGGAGTGCTGGGTGGCGGGGAGGTAGGGACGGGGCTGGGAGGCAGGACCCGGGGCAGGCTGGGCAAGGGGCACGGTCGAGTGCCAGTTCTGCACTTCATTCCTCCTGTAAGATCCTACGAGCTCTCTCCTGCCCAACATGGCAAGTCCACCTCACTTCCAGCACTTTCTACAACTTGGCCTTCATGACCCATCCTACAACTCTGTGACCCATTCCCATCTGCTTCTCATGTCAGTCTAGGGCAATGCTACCCTCAGCTCCTCTCTCGTTACCCCTCCTGCTGCCACACTGGAGGGAGAGGGGTCCCGGTGTGGAAGGGAAGGGTCGGTGTACAGTGGATGGAATAAAGCCTGGGTCAGGGGCCAGCCAGCATCTTTCACTTCACCACTTCCTATGGACTTGAGTTTCCTGAGCTCCCTGAGCCTCAGTTTACCCATCTGTACGGTGGAAATAGTAGAGGCAGGTTCTGCACATGACAGGGTTGTCATGACCGTTTAATAAGGCAGGATGGCCCCTGAGGACTTCAGACTCATGTAGATCTGGGTTTGAATCCTGGCTCTGCCACTTCTTGGCCTAGCATGACCCTACATGTTATGTCACCTTCTGAGCTTCAGTTTCTTCATTTGTGAAATGGGGATATTGATATAGTTGTTGTAAGTATAAGACGCAACCTCCAGAGAGGGACTTGCATGACATCCTTGTGTGGGATCCCACTGACATCCTAATAACGGCTGCCAAAAAACAGTAGGGTTCAAGTGGCTTATTTTCTCTCTCCCTGTAGGCCAGTCTCTCCCTGGTGCTGAGGTGTGGGCCTCCCACCACCCCGAGCAAGGCCAGGCAGAAGGCGCCACCCTTGGTGCCAGGGAAAATCTGTGCTAATCATAGAAGGGGCTGCCCAGAGCCAAGCCCCAATTAGCAGTTCTGAGTCACACGGACCGTGGAGGAAAGTCAGTTGGTGCGGGCTTCAGTTTCCCTGGAAAGGTAAGAGAAAGAGAAGGATTTCACAGGAGGGACACTGGAGTCATATGGTCATATCTGGGCTTGATTGTGGCTTGGGTGTGAGAGAAAGGGCCTGGATGTGGGTGGCCTGATGCCAACTGCTGGCAGTGCCACACACAACCTGGGCAGTCCCAGGCAGGCCACACTGAGGCTGGGCCTCTGTGTTCTCAGGACATCTCCCACAGAGCGTTGTCTTGAGGGCAGATAACAGGGGAAGGCCCCTGCAGGTGCTCAGGATGCCCCTCGGGAAAGGACGGCTCCTTTCTGGGTTGCAAGGACCATGGATTTGGGACCTGGAATTCCCAGGGATTCAGTGGTTACGACGGCGGGAAGGGAGAGAATGTCGAAGAGATAAATGCTTGTGAACCCCAGGCCAAGCAGGTGGCCATGCCAGAGGTGACAGTGTCCTGGGCACAGGGTCCAGGGACGGTGGAGTGAGCATGAAACTCCAAATCAGAAATAGAATGGAGTGGCCGGGCATGGTGGCTCATGCCTCTAATTCCAGCACTTTGGGAGGCCAAGGTGGGTGGATCATATAAGGTTGGGAGTTCGAGACCAGCCTGACCAACATGGTGAAACCTCATCTCTACTAAATACACAAAATTAGCCGGGCGTGATGGTGCATGCCTGTGATCCTAGCTACTCAGGAGGCTGAGGCAGGAGAATCACTTGAACCCGGGAGGTGGAGGTTGTGGTGAGCCGAGATTGAGCCATTGTACTCCAGCCTGGGCAACAAGAGTGAAACTCCGCCTCAAAAAAAAAAGAAAAAGAAAAAAAAAGGAATAGAATGAAAATTATGAACCTGCTACTGTCAGTTAAAGAGATGATGCAAGTGGGTGATCAGGGAAGGCTTCCTGGGGGAGGTGAGTGTGAAGATAAGTTTTTAAGGAGAGGAGGAATATAGAAAGATCGGTATGATGGATAAGAGGGGAACAGGCAGACTAATTAGAGAAATAGGATGGCAGAGGCTCCTCTTTGCTTTTCCCAAGTGCTTCTTTCAAGATGGTACAATGAAAAGCAGTCATTTTCCCTAGGTGATGTCAATGAACTCGTGATTGATAGCCATTTACCCTGCACTTACTGTATGCCAGGCCCTGTGCTATGCAATGCCTCATCAAGGTAGGTGTTTTGAACTCTATTTACAGAGCTGATTTGTCAAGGCCCCCATAACCAGCTGAGCTCAGAGCCAGGATTTGAACTTGGACCTTTGTGATCCTAAGCCCTTGGCTGATACCTCAGTATATTAATGCCAGAGCCATTTCTCAGAGCACATCCTGTCAGTAACTTTGTCCTGTGGGTAAGACGGCCCATCACTCCAGGCTGAGCCAAGGCAGGGCCAAGGTCCCTATTCCTTACTCTCACAGTGTGGTCAGAGCTGAGGTAAGTGTTCTGGATCCTGGAGAAGCAAGTGAAAAAGGAACGCTAGGGATTTCCTGAGCATGGAGTGGGCAGGGGTGGGTGCAGGATTTAGTTAAAGGGGAGTTTGCTTTTTCAGATATGTTGGGTGCACCCTCACACCTCTGACCTATACCCACATCACTGGACTCAGATCTGATATCCCAAACTGGAGCCAAAACTGCCTGGGTCCAAATCCTGACTCTGACAATTACAAGCTGAGTGGCCTTGGCAAGTTACCTAACCTCTCTGAACTGGGTGTCCTCATCTGTAGAGTGGGCACAATGGTAGCAACCTCCTCATGAGGGTGCTGTGAGGAGTAAATGAGTTAACACCTGCGAGCGGCTGAAAGCAGGACCAGGCACATGGCAATTACTCAATAAATATTAGTAAATGTTACAGTGGGGCTTCCTCTTTACCCTTCTCCCACTCCTCTTCTCCAGAACAAGTACTTTCCAGCATGTCTCTGAATAAGCACGCATTCTCATTCGGTATCTACTGTTACTATTGTTTGCTTTCTTTTTCTTTTTTTCTTTTTTTTCTTTCTGAGACAGAGTCTTGCTCTGTCACCCAGGCTGGAGTGCAACGGCGCGATCTCAGCTAACTGCAACCTCCACCTCCCGGGCTGCCTCCAGAACAGCTGGGATTACAGGTGTGCACCACCACGTCGGCTAATGTTTGTATTTTTAGTAGCAACGGGGTTTTGCCATGTTGGCCAAGCTGGTCTCGAACTTCTGACCTTAGGTGATCCACCCGCCTTGGCCTCCCAAAGTGCTGGGGTTACACGCGTGAGCCACTGTGCCCCGCCTGCTTTATTTTATCTTACGGAAATGGTATTATGTTATCCCTTTCTATGTCTTTAATAAGTTACATTTCTTTTATAAATTCTCAGTGCTAGGTTTTAAATATTAGTCTATTTTGTTGTATATGTATCTATGAATTTGAGCCAGAAGAAATTGCTGACATTGAAACATTTTGACCTACAAAAATGGTGATTGTATGTGGTTCAACCTAATCGCATGTGGCTTCTAACTGATGCAGAGTGTGTGGGGGTCAGCAAACTTTCTTTCAAAAGGTCACAGTGATTATTTCAAACTTTGCAGGGAGAGAGGCCACATCGAGGACATTATGTTGGTACAAGAAAGAAAACAAATTTCCACAAACATTTCTGATGAATTCAAAATATTATAATAATTGAGCACAATTTTTTTATACTGCAGTCCTGCTAATGAGAACGGAATTTTCTGTGGCGGGGGATAATGCTTTGCTTAACTAGAGTTCACAGATCATATTTACTACCCTCAGATCAACTGCACAAATACTTATTTTTCTTTTATCTTAAACAGAAAAGGTCTCACTCTATCACCCAGGCTGGAGTGCAATGCCATGATCGTAGCTCACCGTAACCTCAAACTTCTGAGCTCAAGCAATCCTTCCAGCCTCCCAAGTAGTCAGGACTACAGGCATGGGCTACCACACCTGTAGAGACGGGGCCTCACTCTGTTGCCCAGGCTGGTCTCAAACTCCTGGCCTCAGTGATCCACCTATTTTGGCCTCCCAGAGCTTTGGGATTACAGGCGTGAGCCACCGCACCAGGCCTAAAAGTACTTATCTTTAAAACCCATTCTCAGCTTGCAGGACACACAAAAACAGGGAGGATTTGACTCCTGTGTTGACGTGGGGTGTGAAGAGGTCGGTCACTGCGGTTACCATTCGCATTTCCCTGATTTCTAGTCAGTTTCAGCATCTCTACATGTGTCTACCAGTCATCGGGGTTTCCTACTCTATTAATATCCTTTACTTATTTTTCTGTTGGATTTCCCAGCTTTTTCTTCTTGATCTGCAGGAATTCCTTATATATGCTAGCTATTAGTTCCTTGGTTTTAATTGTTGCAAAAATCTCCCTATATATCATTGGCTGTTAACTTAGTCTATATATTCCGATTGAATTGGAACTCCTTTGATGTAGAACAATTTGTCTTCTATGGCACGTCTCTGGGGGGGCTGAGAAGTCCTTTCCTACTACAAGGTCATGTAAATATACCCCCACATTTCCTTTTATGAGCTTTATATTTTACCTTTCACATTTAGGTCTTGAATCCATCTGGAGTCTGCCTTGGTATATGGTGTATGGTAGGAATCTTGCTTTATTTTTTTCCATGTGGTGAGCTAGTTTTCCAAATACCAGCCACTAAACAAGTCATCCTTTCCTCGGTGATTTGTGGTGCCACATTTATCATATAACAAATTCCCATATTTATATCTGGGTCTCGTTCTAAGAGCTCTATTTTGTCCCATTGGTCTGTCTGCCTTTGAAAGTGTACCAGATGTGTCTGGAGCCTGTCCCACACATGGCCCCACCATCCTCTTCTGTACTGGCTGCCTGGGGGACAGCATCTCAGGCTACCAGCTCCCCACGGCTTGTGGACACTGTTGTGCTGGTGAGCTGGCCAATCTGACCCAGCTAGGAAACTCAGAATGGGATAGCTAGAGTATAGAGGTGCTTGGCAGCTGAGACAGCAGCTGAAAGGGCATTTTAAGAACAGTGCAAAGAAGAGGCAGTGTAGTTATCATGGCCCAGGTGAGACCATGAGGGATCCAGTGAAGAGAGGCAGATGCTTAGAGAGGGCATGGATGCTGTGGTGGGCTAAAGAATGGCCATCAAAGGCATCCAGGTCTGAACCCCTGCAACCTCTGCATGTTACTTACATGGCAAAGGAAACTTTGCAGATGTGGTTTAGTTAAGGATCTTGTGATGGGAGATTAGCATGGATTGTCTAGGTGGGCCCTAAATGTAATCACAAGGGTCCTCATGAATACAGATGCTGTAGGAAAGGAGAAAACATCCAAGCTTGGTTCCCAGTTCCTGAGCCAGGAGACCCGATGCTGAGAAGGGTCAGCTCAGGATGCCCATGGGAAAACTGAGCTTCAGGACAAGCCTCTTTTCCTGAGCTCCTGAGAGCTCTTGAGTTCTTGCAAAGACAGATGCCCTGAAAGGAACAATCCATACTCCTTAGCTTGTTCCAAGACCCTTCAAATCATCTTCCGTCTTTCCCTTTCTGCAGCCTGGTTGATCTGTCCACTGTCCTTTAAATGTCCCTTGGTCTTCCCTCCAAGCCTTTGCTCATCTCAGCCTCTCCTGCTTGGGATGCTTTCCTCGACACCTAACCAACCCACCCCTCAGTCCCAGCAGCAGTGCCAATAACATTACCGTGCGGGTGCTAGTGCACCCCATTTTCAAGAGCCATTCCATCCAACAGAGGGCTGGTATTTCCCGAGTGCCTGCCCTGGGAGAGGGGCTGTTCCGAGCCCTTCACCTGCATTGAGGTGACTCTCAGAAGAAAAGTCACCCAAGCAAAGGCCCAAGTCAAGATGACTCCTGCATCAGCATTGCCTGTATCTTCAGTCATGTGGATGCCATCCTCCCAATTTCTGCTATATTTGTATGAAACTTCTACTCCTATTTGTTTAGTAGTTTTCTGAAATTTGATTTCTTTTCCTTTAAACATCATCCTTAAAAAAACTCTTTAAGAGTATCACACGTGGGGAACCAGATCATCAGCCATGTGTAGAGCATGGCTGTAACATGGGGAAATGAGCCTGTGTAGTTTGCCTGCAGGGTAAGCTGCATCAGCTTGGCCTCTGAAGGCTCCAGTGGTTCTCGTGTCCAGTGGAGACATGAGCCCAGCCGAAGAGGTGCTAAACACATGAGTACCCAACTGAACTCTTTCCTGGACAGAAAGGACAGAAATGGAAATTCTGTAAGAGAATCAAGAAGGAAATAACCGTCTTTTTGTGTGTTTCAATGTTATTTCACATCCCACCCGTGCACTACTTAAAATCATCCCTCGGGGGTATCATCTTACAGCTGGGGAAGCAGCATTCAGGTGAAGCTGCTGTTCTTGCCCCTGCCCCAGCCCTCAGCACTCTTCGCCTCCTCTCATCTCCCCCAGGAACTCACTGACAGCACCAGCCACTCAGCAAATGCTGTGATGGAGGAGCGACTTCTCATCCATTTACCTCTGTAGTGAATCCTCAAGTTTCCTGGTGGTATGGTTTTACATTTTCAGTTTCCATTATATAGTCTTGTCTGTCTCCTCAACCACCCCATGTGGAAGCTGGCACATTAAGACCTTGCCAACCACCTGCTGAGTCATGAATGTCCAATTCCCCAGTCCCTAGAGACTGTTTTTTTGTTTGTTTGTTTTTTTGGAGATGGGGTCTCACTCTTTTGCTCAGTCTGGAGTGCAGTAGGGCCATCTTAGTTCACTGCAGCCTTGAACCCCTGGGCTTAAGTGATTCTCCTATCTCAGCCTCCGGAGTAGCTAGGACTACAGGCACATGCCACCATGCCCAGCTCCTACAGACTCCTAAAGAGGACTGAAAGCATCCCAGGGACTCAAATCCTCATTTGCAAAATGCTCCTTTCAGTCTCAACTAAATTGCTTTTGCTGACATTTGGGACTACCACTGTCATTATGAAGAAAAACTAGTCACCAGCCCCTTTAAAATAACCCTTGGTCTGCAAGACGTCATTGTGAAGTGCCCTTCAGCATCTGCCTTCATGAATTCAAAAGGGCTTCAACGATGTGATCCTACGGGGCGGGGGCGGGGGATCCTCACGCACTGGCAGTCGAAGGGGGTAGGAGGGGCAGTGAGCTAGAAAGCAGCAGCAGCCCGATTCCACCCACCTTGCCCCCAAAAAGGAATGTCTTCAAGTGGTGGGGAGGGTAAGGCTGGGATGGGGGCACAGCCCAGCAGAATCAGATGTTGAGCAATAATTTCATTCTGTGCCAGAATGTTTGTTCACTTCAATGAATGTCTGAAAATATCTGCTCTGAAATCTCTGTTTCCAGGATATTGGTCAAATATTTGAATGGGGGCAGCCAGTTAATTGACTCAGAGCATCTGACAGACTGGCAGAGAGAGGGTGGCAGAGGAGCACAGGAGGTGCAGCTGCCAAGTCCAGAGGTAGACCGCGGGATTCTCAGCCTGTGGCAGCCGCTCAGGCACTCAGGGCAGGGAGCAGTGGAGAAAAATGGGTCTGGAGCCAGCCTGCTGGGTTCAGCGTCTGGCTCTACCACCCACCAGCCATGAAACCTTGGGCAACTCGGCCTCAGTTTCCTCCTCTGTAAAATGGGGACAACAACAGGAGGAGAGTCTCGTGGGGTTATTGAGAGGATTAAAGAAGTTGATGTAGGTAAAGCATTTAGATCCATTCCCACACATCCAAGAAGTGGTAGCTATTATTATGACGTTGTTATTACTCCCTAGTCTGGCATTTGAACCTTTCCTAATGTGAGTCTCAACCTGCAAGAGAATGTTAGGGCTGGCGGGGAAGGTCCCCTGAGTGTGTACTCACACCCTACTCTGAGGTGGCAATGCTTCTTCCTCACCATCAACCCAAATCCTCCTTCAAGGACTGCCTTTCCTGGGGAGAATGAACCCTTTCATCTCCCAAAGTATGTATTACATATGCCATTCAGGCACCCACTATAAATTACTCGTGCAGTTGGTTCTCTCTAGGGTCTATACTGGACATGACTGGAGAATGGGTGGGTGGGTTTTCAGTAAGCTGACATTTTGGCTAAAAGAAAGCTTTCTTTTCTTCTTATTCCTTTCTTTTCTCCTCCTTTCCTTCCTTTCCTTCTTTTAAAAAAATTGCTTTAAAGCACGAGCTCTATAGGAAAGATGGGTGAGGAGGATGGCATGGTGTCCTCATGGTCCTTCCTGGCCCTACAAAGGGAAGGGCTGCAGGTTGGAGCTGGGGGAGCTGTTTGCGTGGGAGTGGGGAGAGGCATGCCGTGCATAGGGCTCAGGCAGTGGGGCTGTGGGACACAGATCCCAAGCGCAGTCTGCAGCAGAGGGAAGAGCCCACAATCCATTCAGGCTCCAGGGTCATGGGGTGTCCAGGGGATGCTGGGCCATTTCAGCGGCTAGAGAGGGTGCCTACAGCAGGGGCCTGGTGACTTACCCATCTCTAGCGGCTTTGTGCAGGGGACACCCAGAGGGATTGGGGCAGGAGAGCTGGCAGGGCAGTTAGAAACCACAGGGGAACTGACTCCTCCACACTCTGTAGGAGCCTCTGCAACATCTGGTGGGGATTTTACAGAAAGCTGAAGTCTTAGGTTATACAGACATGGAGGGAGGCCATGAGCCAGTGAAATCTGGATTTTTAGAGACCCCATTAATAGGTACAGGCTGAGGAATCCAGGCATTGTTTATCTTGTTTGCGTTTGTCAACAACTAGAGTGTAATTTTTTCAATGCCAATAATAATAATAATAAATAATAATAACGTTTTTGAGTGCCTACTATGTGTTAGGCACTGTTTTGAGAACTTTACTTGTATTAACTCATCTGACACTTAAAATAACCCTACGAATATTCCCATTTTACAGATGAGGAAACTGAGGCACAGGTGGATGTAACCTGCTCAAGGTCACCTGAGATTTGAGCCCAGGCTGACTGCGGGAAAGGACTGTGATGAAGGTTCCTTGCCTGCTTTCTCTCCCCAGGGTGCCTTGCCTGTGGCAGGCACATAATAAATACTGATGACATGGACACGCTGATAGAAACGTAGGTGCAGATGTCAATGTTTTTCTTCCTCGGGGAAGCCATGAATCAGAGCTGCATGGGGTGGGAGGTGGCTGATGGACTGAGTAACTAGAACTCCATCTGGCCTCTCACCCTTTCTGCAGGGTACCCCCAGGGGGTCTCCTGCGGCCCCCACCGTGTTCTGCCATCCTTCCTGCTCCAGCAGCGGCTAAGCTGAGCCCAGAGAGACAAGGAAACAGCAATGTCAACTTGTGGGTGTCTTCAGGCTTAATATCTTTGTAGCCATATCGCAAAAGGGCATGCCTAAGACAGCGCCTTACGCTTAATCTTTCTCCTTTATTGCTTTTTCTCTTGTATGATTTAACCTTGCACCAGGTATCAAGCTAGATAAATAAAAACTTTTATTTCAGATTAGCCCCAGCTGGGGGCTGCCTTCAAAGCTGAGCAGTCATCCAGGGAGTCAGATGAAAAAGGGAGCTGGGAATCTGAGCTGCTTAGAGGGGCTCGTCTCAGGTTCAAAGCCCCCAGAAGATATCGGGACCTTTTCTGAGGTGGGAACGACAAGGATCTCTTCCCATGCCCATAACCTGGAAAGGCAGAGGCAGGCAGCAGAAATCTCCCTGGTCCAGCCTTCCTAAATCCCCTCCCCAGATGCGTCCTCATCCTAGGTATCCTCTCCTCACCCTGGTATTTTCTTCCTGATGTTTAACACAGCAGGGAAAGACTGTCTTTGCTGATTAATTTATGATCCCTCTTCTCCACTAGCATGTGAATTCCACGAGGGTGGTAACAGTGGCTTTTGCTTCACAGTTGGTCCCCGGGGTCTAGCATGGAGCTTGGAATACAGTAGCCACTCAGTTAGTACTCATTGGTTAGCTGAATGAATGAATGAACACATGAATGAATGAATGAATCCTAATATTCCACTCCTACACACAGACCACCAGGCTGACATGACTCCTTTGGCTTCTCAGACAGAATAGCAAGCAATAGTAGGAAAAAAATGTGAGGTTTAGAAGCAGGAAGGTCTAGGTTTGAATCCTGGGTCTGCCGCTCATTTGTCATGTGACCCTAAGCATGTTTCATGAGCTCTGTGCATCTCAGCTTTTTCATCTGTTAAATGGCTCTAGCCAGCCACATTCGGGGGTCATGATGGGGCTGAGAGACGACATACGTAGGCCAAGGCAAACTCCTGCACATATCCAGAGAGAGAGACATGGATGTTCATAGCAGCACAGTTTGTAATAGCAAAAATCAACCCATCAACAAGGAAATGGATGAATGAACTGCAGCATTTTCCCCCATGATGGAGTAATACGCATGGTACACACAAAAAACGATACCCACCCAACAGCACGGATGAGTTTTGGAAATATACTATTGAGGAGAAAATACGAGTCCCAGGACCCTATGTATAACATGATACTTGTAAAATACTTGTAAAATAAATCCAAGCAATATGCCATCCACATCTATGTGATAAGATATTTCCCAAAAGGAAGAGAATAAGAGAATGCAGGATTCAAATATGTGGTTCTGGGGGATGCGAGGCAGGGAATGGGGTAGAGGAGGAACACACCAGTGGTAAGGTGTGGGTAAGATGAGGGTAAGGTGTTAATAAGGTGTGGGTAAGGCATGGATAAGGCATGGGTGATGGTCTCGCTCTAGGTGGGCTGGTGAGTTTCACAGGCATCCACAATATTATTAAGGCTAAGAATGAAATAAAAGAGAGCTACACATGGACCAATGTTAATCGCGAGCCAAGAATTACATTTAAATCAATTCTGTGTACTGAAAGTGGACGAAGTTAAAAGAGAAAGAGAATGCAAAATAAATGGTGGCTAATTTCATATTCCTCCAAAGATCTCAAAGCTCCTGAAAATCAATAAAAAGCATTTATCTTAGGTGAGGAAAAAGCAGAAAAGAACCAAAAAAAAAAAAATCAAGTTCCTGTTGACATAGGGAAACCAGACTCTCCCACCAAAACAACTTCCAACCATGAGCTAGAACCCCGTCAACCCCCTCAACCCTACAGAGCTGCCTCAGTCATGGCTCTGGCTCACAGACGGTTCCCTGAGCTGAGCAGACCAATTAAAGGGCCCATGCCATCCGTGCTTGGCTCAGCTGGGGAAGTGGACTCAGGTCTAGCAGAAGGGGGAGAACTTGAGGGTGTTTCCACAGCACTCTATGTCCCGAGCAAGGGATAGAGACAGACTCCTGCCCATGAGGAGGGTATGGGGAAGGTGAGATGTAGAAATGGAGAGTCCTAGACTGTGCTGCTGTGAAACCTCTTAAAAGTCCACCGACCAGTGTTATTTACGGAAAGGAAGCAAAGAGCAAGCCACTGTTACTGACAAAGAGTTTACGGGGCCTCATTAAAGAAGAGAAGAACAGGGGCATGAGCATGGCTGTAAAGACTGGATTACCACGAAGGCAGGCTCATGAGAGCATCAGAGAGGCTGGCTGGTGGGAAGCGTACCCTGGAGAGAAGAGGGAGAAAGATCAGGGGGAAGGAAGAAGTGTAGACTTTCCTGTGGCTCATCAAGAGGAAGTGAGTGTGGCGTGATGCATTATTGCTGTTTCGGCATGATGGTGGGAGAGAACTGTAAATAATAGGCCAGCATGTTTGTATAATTAAATTAAAAAGCCTCTAGAGGCTCTGTCCCTATTCCTGAAAGAAGAGAGCTACAGGATGCAAATGGGCTAAACCTAAACTTTGGACAGCAGGTTGCTCCAGCTTGAGAGAGAACACTTCTCAACTGCTAATGGCTGCCACAGGGCAGGTAAGAAAGGTTTGGAGGCCACCCTCGTGCCAGGATCAATTAGTGATGTCTGCTGTGGGTGAAGAATGGGGTGCTTTGGTATATGTGCTGGTATGGGTGTAGGGTGGCATTCACAGATGTTAACAGGCTTTTCTTATGAATATGCCCCTTTCTGCCTAGGCCACCACCATGAGCCAAGAAACCAAGACTCATACATTAGTAGTTTCTTTGTCTCCTTTTCCTGCAATATCTGCTTTCAGCACATCACCAAAGCCTGCTGACTTGGCTCCTGCATGTCTCCACAGTGACCCCCAGAACCCCCTCAGCAAGGCTAGATTGGAGCCACAGCCTGTTAGCAGCTCACCCTCACTCCAGTGCTTCCTGCTCCAACCCATCCAGAACTGCTGTGAGATGAATCTCCCGGTGACCCCACTTTTACTTCCTCCATCCCAGCTGCACTCAAGAACCTACTTCTTTTGCTTTCTATGTCATCTAGCAACTGCCCTGCCACCCCTCTCTGATCTGCCCTGGACTCCTTTTCCTGGTGACTTCTGGCTCCAGCCAGGCGAGCCATGCCCCCAGATGCCCTGAGGTGTTTGGGGCTTCCAGGCACCCACTGTGCTACCCCAAGCCAGGGGCAATGGTGTGCGACTCAGATTTCCAAAGCAATTCTGCTTTTCCTGAGTTTTTACTTCACAGAGGGAGAAAATGCCAAGCAGCTTAATCACAAGGGCTTTGAAGTGTTTCGAATGATGGTCTCCTGTGATAGCTGTCCCCCGCCAGGCCATGGCCAGGGGCCCAATTCAGTTATTGGCATATGTGGGGGGTGTGAGCTTGTGCAAGTCTGACTGTATCTGATTATTCTCCGTGTGTGTGTGTGTGCGCGCGTGTGCACGCACACACACTTCCCTTCAAAGCATTCAATGTATTTTCATGTATTCTGGTGTATTTTTAAAGCACTCAATGTACCTCCTCGCTCGGTAGCATTAAAATAAAATTCAGAGACAAGCAAGGGAAGGCTCTGTCCTTCACTAACATACCTGGGTAGGTACCCCAGTGTGACCTGGAAGTAAGGCCACGACCTTTCAGGTTGGGAGTGAGGGGTTACGGCCTGATACTTCTCACCTACCCTTGATTCTAGCCCAGCGTTTCTCAACCTTCTCTTCATCATCACCCACCCTACTCAACCCCCTGCCCCAGGAGCCACTTTAGACATTTTTACCTAATTGTTTTCCTTCTGCAACGTGAAATTTCAACACCATAGGTATGATGCATGTCTACTTTATACATTAAAAGAGTAAGATCTTCCCCACCCCATGTTGAGTGGGTGAGGCACCCCTCCCAAGGATCCCTTCTCCCTTCTTATTATGGATATTTTGGAACACACACAGAAGTAGATAAAACAGTCTAACAGAGCCTCAGGGAGCCATCTCTCCATGTCAACATCAGTATATCTCCTGCCTCCTCTTCACAGAGTTCCATTGTCTATTAAAGCTGCCTCTGGATAGGTCTGTCTCCTGATCAAACTAGATTCCTGGGACAGAGATGGTGCCCTAGTCCCCACCACCTCTCAGGACATTAGCACAGCTCCTGGCCCAGAGGAGGCCCTCAGTCAACTGTGGGTGGGAATGGAGAGTCCACTCTGCTGTGCCCTAACTACAAGATCAGGTGCTCTTCTACGTGCTAACTTGGCTCAGCTCACTAAACCCCTACAGGCCTGCGAGGCAGGGGCTGTTATCATCTCCATTTTACAGACTGGAAAACGGATGCTTAGAAGGTTACACAGCTTGTCGATGGCAGAAGCTACATCGAGGCCACCTAACTCTCGAACAGAGCCACCAACAGAAATAGAATATGGCACATGTGTGATTTTAAATTCTCTAGTAGCCACAAAAAAGAAATAGGTGACATTGATGTTAATAATATGTTGTATTTCACCCAGTATATCCAAAATATTATCATTTCAACATGTCATCAATATAAAACATTACTGAGACATTTTATCACTTTTTTTTTGCATACTAGGTCTTCAAAATCCTGTATTTTATTGACAGCACATCTCAGTTCAGACTAGCCTTACTTCAAGTGCCCAGGAGCTACATGGGTTCGTGGGCAAATGCACTGGCCAGCATGGCTAGAGGTCATCACCATGGACAGCGGCTCTAGAGCCTGTACTCTCAGCCACTGCCCTGTGCTCAAACAAATAAAGGAAGAAATGAATTAGTCCCAAGGACCCCCAGGTCCTGCTTGTTTCTTGACAATCAATACTCCTTAATATTTTATGGCCCTTTAGAGTCTCTCCAGCATCATCTCATCCACGTGGGGATTATTAACCCTGTTCCATGGGTGAGGACCATGGGGTTGAGAGGTCACACATTGCTCAGACACATTGCTAGCAGGTGGCAGAGCTGGGACTTGAACCCATAACTTCCGACTCCAAGTTTAGTTGTGGGGCGAGTACAGCTGCCCCTTGGAGGAGGACTGTGTCTGCCTGGCAGAGGAAGGATGAGGCCAGAGTGGGTGTCTCCTGGACCACAGGCTGGGCTAAACTTTGGGGATGGGAGCCTGCAGAACTCAGTTTTGGCCAGGCCCCTGAGAATATGATGCCACTTGTGGGTGGCAGGGCAGGTAAAGGCCAAGGGAGCAGATGGGGCCCATGCCAGGTCCTCTATGGGAAAGAACTTGTCATTCCTCAGTCTCAGTTTGGCCACAAGGGGCTGGGAACAAATTGATGGCAATGGAGCCATAACTTACTGCTGAAGGCCTCTTTGTTCCTGGCAAAACAGAGGGGTTATTAGTAATGGGGAAAGCACTGGTGTGCAGACATAAATTCCCACAGCTGCAGGCTGATAAACAGCCTGGAGGGGACAAGGCCTCAGGGAGCTGGGCAGCTTAACTGGGGGCCACGGATCCCTCGTGGGTTCAGGCCTATGTCCGCCCACGTGGGGCAGGGGGCCCCGCCCACGTGCAGACACAGCCACCACCAGCCCAGGCTTCTGGGGTCCCCCAGAGACTCGAGTCACCCACATCGGTGACACTCAGGACTCTTCACTTGGCTCTGCCCACCCCCCACAAAGCCCTTAGTTCTTTCTTTCAAAGGAAAATGGTTCCTGAACAGCTAGGGCTGGAGCAGGCCCCTACTGGGCACTCAGGGCCACTTTGGGGTAGTCAGCTGTGAAGATGCCCTCAGAGTGACATGAACCATCCCTTCTGCCTGCTTCCCACTAAACGGGCACTGGCCAGGCCACCCAGGAGAGGCTGCAACCAAATGTCATCAGAGAGCCAGGTGTGTGACAGACCCCTGGCAGACACTGTTCTTTTCAGCTGCGTCTACACTGGTGGAAGAAAGTAGAGATCAGGCCAAATCCTAGCCCACTGTCCACCTGCTCCCCTGGGGACAGTGCCCTCCTGCCCATCAGCCTGCTTTAGATTCATGCTGAGGATGGCTCTCAGGGAGACTGTGCCAGCCCAGAGCCAGGGGGAAGGGGGCAGGAATGTGGGGTGGGGGCAGCCCTGTTGAGCCTGTCAGGGTGGGCAGGGAAGAAAGAGAAGGACTGCCCTTTCCTTGAGCTGCTCGTTACCCAACAGGGGTTTGGGTGAGGTGAGGTGGTGACAAACACCCACGAGATAGGTAAAGGAAGATCTAAGGTCACCCTGTGAGTGTTGTTCAGGCGGTAACATACTGAGGATGGCAAATATTTGTCACACAAGTGGTCCTCTCCCTTGCCACACCCATAGCAGACTCTGCCAACTGCACACTGCACTCATGAGCCTATTGGTTCCATGATCCTCTGCAGGCAGCCATTACCAATCAATCAAAGCTGGCATGTGAGAGGTAACCCATTTGTCATCCTTTCTAAAAGCCCTGAAGACACATCTGTGCTGGCAGTGGGACTCCTATAAAGCTATGCTGAATGCCTCAGGCCTTCCAGAAGTTTCTGCCTCCTGCCCTCACCTCCACACACATCCCTTCCCTGTGGTTTTAAATCCTGGGTCTCCCTTCTTACTTCGTCGTTTGCATTTGGGAGCCTGTCCCAGGAGATTTTGCCCCTGGAGATGCTGCAGGCAGCCGTGCCCGGACTCCATGCTCCAGCATCCAACCCAGATGCCAAAGGTTCAGCAGCTCAGCCCTCCAGCCTCCTTCCGCAGAGGGAGAGAGTAAAGAGGTGGTTCTGGCTGGAATCATCTTTAAAGACTGGAGAGGACTCAACGGTCTGGACTGGCAGCCTGGCACCCAGCATGAACCTGGAATGGACCAGCATTTTGGAGGATGGGCTTGCAGGTTCTCTGCAGGAGTTCCCATTCTAGGCATGACTTTGAACCAGGTCCTGGCTCTCTGCTCCCTACCTCCATCCAGGCTGGGATATATCTGGAACCAGCCCAGAGGTTGCGAGCACATGAGAGACATGCCCCACCCCCAGCCCAGCACCTCCTTCCTGCTGCCGCTCTGTCCCCGCTCCCCATCTCCATTACCCAGGGCTCACCGTGTTCCCTCAGTTTTCCAGTGCAAGCCCCTGGTCACTGAGAGGCTCTTGCTCTGTGTCTCAATTTGCAAAATTCATGAAGATCAGCCCCAAGACAGGCCTCCCCTTCTCCTCTGCCCACCTAGAAAGAGCCTTGATTCCCAGGCGGGTCCTGCCTTCCTGCAGTACAGTTTCCTTCCTGAGCCTGGCTTCCTCACATCCCGGTCTGAGGCCACCTGCACCTGAGTTGCCTGGGGTGCTGTGAGAAAGGACCATTCTTGGGCCCATCCCAGACCTCCAGACGGAGAATCTCCATGGGGCCCAAGGACATTGTATTTTTGGTAGGAGCCCCAGGAGATTCCTGGGCTCGTTTGAGTTTGAAAACTCACTCCCCTGGAGTGACATTCATTCATTTCACAAGTACCTATCAGGGTTTATGCTACCCCAGCTCCTGTGCTGGACACCAGAATGATGAAATAATGGGAGGAGGTGGTACAGAGGCCCAAACCCATGCTCCTGCTGCCGGTCATCACCTGGGCTGGGCTGGGAGTTACTCTGGGTCCTGGGGTACCCTGGGCTTAGAGGCATGACAATAGTCATGTCAGCAGCTGTGGGTCCCAGGGACCCCTCGACACCCCTGGTTTCCTGCATTGCCAAGGACATGAGCTGTCTCCCTCCCACTAGCTAACCCCTAGCTTCCCAAGGTAGCAATAGCTGCTAGCGGTAATAATAACCCTAGCTAACCCTTATGCAGCACTTAACATATGTTAACTAAGCACTTTATATATTAAGTCATCTGACCCTTACATCATCTCGAGGTAGGGACTCTTATTGCTCCTGTTGTATGGAGATACAGGCAAATTGAGGGACAGGGACCCACCCAAAATGACATGGCAGAGGAGACCCCATCCTCCTCCATGGTCTTGATCACTATGCCTTGCTGTCCTCTGAGCTTTAGGGACAAAATGCTGCTGCAACAATGCCACTCCCAGTTCTGGGGGTGTGGGGGTATGGTAGGGAGGGGCAGTGGGTAGAAACTGGCCTGGTGGCTGGATGTCCTCTCAGCCATCAGCCTAGCTTGCCCAGGTACACCAGGCTGACCCGTCACCGACTCGTGGGCTGGGCAGGGAGGTCATGAGCCGTGTGTATGGGGGGTGGGCAGAGCCAGAGCCTTGGGCAAGTAGCTTCTCACTGCATCCTCAAGGCAACCTTGCTCTAAACCCACCCAGCTCTGGGACAGACGAACAGAGCTGCCATTTGTCAGCCTTTGGGTGGGGCATGGGTCAGAGATCCCATCACCCAGAACCATCTCTGCCATCAGTCACTATTCTCAACCAAGGTATCTGGGCGGCAAGGGGGCCGATGCTCCCCCTGCAACATTCCAGATGTGACGTGAATTCCTAAGGGCTGGAAATGTGAAAAGAACATGAAATCAGCTGTAGTTGCAGTTCCGTTTGTTCCAAAATGATGTTAGAACTGTTGCCTTTTCATCAAATGCACAAAGAAAACGACAAACTCAGAGCACTGGAGGAGGTTCGATGGGAGTCATCAAAGTCCCAGGCCCAGAGCCCCAAAGTGCCCAAGCCTCTCAGACCTTGGACAGCAGCACAGGCTCCTCCCCCAGCGCCAGCCAAGCAGCCCCAGACATCTTAGCCTCTGTGGCTTTCCAACGCCTCTTTTCCCTGCTGCTCCTGCCTTCAGTCGCTCCCCTTCCTGGCCCTTTGGCGAGGACTGTCCCTGTAGGCAGGTCTCCCAGCCTGTCCACGTGACCACAGACCTCTCCTCAGCCCTCAGAGCTTCAGACGCCTATTGGCTCTCCCTGGGTAGAGGACAGAGGGGTGAGGGGGGAAGAGAGGAACCCTCTGCCTTACCTGAAACGATGGTGTAGCCAATGCCGCGGGGACGTCCTTTATCCTGGTCAATGGCGGTGATGATGCGCACCGTCGTGCCCTGGGCAGAAGAGAGGAGGGACTTGAGTTTGGGGCCCCTGGCTGCTGTCTTTCTTTGCAGCTGCCATGGCACCCACAGTGTCCCTCTCCAGGCTGACTCCTGGCTGCAAGGGCAGCCAAGGAAGTAGGTGCCAAGGGCTCAGGCCTCAGCTGCCCTGGGCACACACTGACGTTCCAGGCAAACGCCCTAGGGTCCGTGGGGAGGCCCAGCCTTACGGATCCTGTCATTTTCCTTTCCCCTTCCCATATCCCTTGTTCAGATGGACCACCATGGGAGGAAAACTGATGAGGAGCCTCCAGCGAAGACACAAGAGATCTGTCTAGCTCAACCACCCATGACATTGCTGTGTGACCTTAGGAAGGCTGTTGCACCTTTCTGGCCTCACTTTCCCCCCATTTTAATAGGGATAACAGCAAAAGGCCTGGGACCTTGTTTTCACTGGGGTCTGAATAAAGGAGAACATGATGGATCAATTACTTCAGGGATGAAAGCATAAATCCCGAAAGCATGTATCTCGGGGGATGACTGGCAACTCAGGAGGCCTCCATGCTCCTAGGAACCATGGCCCACACAGCGCTGTGCCTGGCAATTCCTGCTTCAAATGGCTCTGCACACACCCCTGCTCATTCTCTCTGTAGCACTGGTGGAGAAGGGGCCAGGAGCTGGGACTAACAGGATGAGGAGCCAAGGGAACTCATCATTGAAGAGCACAGTCTATGGCACGAAGTCAAGGACATCTGTGCAGACAGCTGCCACACACATGTGGGGAGTGTGAATACACATATGGCCCAGATGGAGAAATGTACAAAAAAGGGGAGAAGTCCACCTGGAGGAACTGGCAAGCAGTTGTACAAACAGCAACATTAAGCATGGGTCAGAAAGCATGAGTAGGAGTTTGCCAGGGAGAGAACACAAAGAGGAAGGTGCTCTGGGTAGAAGGCAGAGCTCAGGCAAGTACTTGGAGGCATAAGATTGTTGTAGGAAGAGATCCTGGCATACAACTGGCACATTCAAGTATCAATTGATGGGTTGGCTGATTGACTGAATACACAAATGAATGAACAAGAGAACCCTAAGGTCACTGCCACCACTCAGTCACCCCTTGCCCAGGACAGCCTTTACCTGGCTCCCTAGGCCCTATCACACCATGGCCAGTGCCAGCTACGCCTGCTCCCCTGCCTGTCTGAGGCTCTGGCTCCAGGCCGCTGTGTTCCTCTGGGTGATAGAGAGCAAGACAAGCCTGTCCCCACCCTCTAGGGAAATGTCAACCCTGGCATCTGCATGGCTAATGAAGGGCTCTGTGGCTGTGGCCACTTCTCTCCATCCACTGTTTATCAGCAGAAGGCTGAAGCCTGTGCTGCACCCCCACCCACCTCTCCTGTGCAGAGGCTTGTTCCCTGACACGCACGTCCTCGGGTCTTCGGGGGCAAGCTGCCCCTCCTCCAGCTCTACACAGTCTCACTGCCATGACACAGCAGGGGCATCCCCCACCTCACCCTCCCCAGATACTGGTATCCCTTCACAGCAATCGCTCTGTGCTCTCCTGGGCTGCTAGGATAACTGGGCCTGGGGCCCACCGGAGCACCATCCCAGAGAGTCACTAAGCAGTACTCTTCAGGGCCAGCAGTCTGTTTCAGGCTCACATGCAGGGCAGGGCTGGGCCGGGCCTGGGACAGTGATCCTCAGGAGGAGGTGGAAGGGGGCTGGTGCAGGCCTGTGCAGAGGAGACCTGGTGGCCAGAGTACCCTCAGTCCTCAGAGCCCACGCTGGGCTCCTGCGCGGAGCTGCCCACAGGCCTCCTGGGTGGGTGGGGCTCTGCAGAGGCCAGCGCGTTCTCCAGGACAGGAGGACAACAGGGTCTCTTTCGACAAGAGTCGTACGGGAGCTTCGACGAAGCAAGCTCTGACAGGCTCCTGGCAAAGTTTGGGGTTTCATCTCTTTTTGGGTAAATAAATCCACTTTTAATAAAACCCTGAGCTTTTAATACAAGTGCAGCCAGAAAGACTGGAGATGTTATGAGAAGGAATTAGCAGGAAGGCGTAGGGGCTCCTGGGAGCCCACAGCTCTTGTTTCAGAGGCTCAGTGATTATATTTTCAATATACTGAAACTTATTTCCAAAGACAGGGGATGGAGAGGTGCAGTCGTGCTCAGCCCGGAGCTGGCCTGGCTCCCAAAGGCACGCTGCCTGCCGTGGTTCTCCAGGGAGCCTGTCCAGCTCAGGTGTGCACCAGGGTGTGGCCTGCCAAGGGCTTCTGCCCTTCACTGGCATCCACATTTCAGGAAGCAGGAAGCCTCCTGAGAGAGACGCTCCAGTGCGCAGGCCTGCAGGGGCCCAGCTGCTTGTGATGAGAGGAGCAGGCAAGCACCACAGATGGTTAAGGGTCTGACTCTGCTGCCAGACTGTGTGCGTTCGAATCCTTTGGGTATGTTACTGGTAACTGCTTGCTGCCTTGTTTCCCCCATCTATAAAATGGGTAAAAATCACAATCCCCACCCCTCAGCAGCCGATATACATGAGGCACTCAGAACAGCACCTGACACACGGCGAATGCTGTAAATGTGATCCTTATTATTAACTTGGGCCTGGAATCGCTGTGTGCATCTGATAACAACTCAGGGGCCTCTTCCCAGAAAATGCACATCCACATGGGTTTCTCCAAAGAATTTCAGCAAACCAGCCCATATTAATCATCTTTACCTAGAGGGAAGGGGTTTTCTGTGCATTGTGAGGACAGCTAGCAGTCTCCAGGGCAGGGGTGGCACTAGCGGAGCATCTGTGATGTGCCACTGTGGGGGGCACCCAGCAAGGTGCCCCCTCTCTCTTTCCTCGTATGGGCTGCAATGTGCCACCGTGGGGGCACCCAGCAAGGTTCCCCCTCTCTCTCTTTCCTCGTATGGGGCTTTGTGTGAGCAAACTGAGGCTCAGAGTGCTCAGGGATTTGCTGAGGGTCACAAGGTACAGTGAGGGGGTAGGGGGTGGGGGTTACTAGGGAATGGAGGGCCATGTAGGGTGGGCCTAGGAGACCCCATTGTTCTCTAGAGGAGGTGAGGGCTCAGGGCTCTGCACCCAGTGGGTGTGCCAAAGTGAGGAGTGGATGAGGTGTGTGAGGCAGCCCTAGCCGATGAGGCCTGGGCAGTGGGGACACAGTTGAGAGAAGCTGGACCTCTCCAGAAGGGACCGTGTCTCTTCCCTCTGTGCTTGTTGCCTTCTAAAGATGCCCTTGTCAGGAAAGCCAGGGACGCAGGAGCCCAACAGGGCTGTGCCTGGCCTCAGGGGTCCACGTCCTCCCCATCCTCCATCCTCAGCAAGCTCAGCCGGGACACCCCCAACCCCATTTCCATGACGGGATTAGGACTTGAAAGGTGAACATGCAGCTTGCTTCGGGAGGAGGAGGCCGCGCCCTTGCGGGGAGCAGGCTGGTGGGGGCTGAAGGGGACTTCCGATGAGAGCTGCCACAGCAGATTCTGAGGTAGAAAATCCTATTTCTCAGTCCTTAATTCCAGTCAATTCCAGTCGAAGGGCTGATAGGCATCGGCTGGCAGTAATTTGTGCAGTTTATCCGCTCTTTTCACCTTCTATCGGCCCTTCACTGACGGGCAGACCGACATGCTGCTGCTCGAGTGAGGAAATTAAAATCTGATGCAATAATCCCAAATAAGAAGGATTTTATTAGGTAATATATACACTTTAGATGAGGCATGCTAGCCCGATACGCTGATAGGGTGAGGCGTACATGCTGTGAGCCGCAGATAAAGGTGGGGTTGGGGAGAGTGGGGACGTGTCCGGTGGGGGCCCCGGGGCAGCAGAGGCAAGGCTGGGAATGGGGACGCGGGGATCCTCTGGCCTGGGAGGCAGAGCAGGCCCGGGTGATTGCAGTGTTAAATCAGGGTTCTACACTGTAAAGGGACATGGAGGGCCCAGATCAAGGCACAGAAACCAATTAGCAGCTGGGAAGGATCAGGCCAGGAGTGCAGAGGAATCAGCCTACAGGAGGCAAGGGAATGGGAGAACTCCTCAAGTGTGGAGCCTGGAAGAAGGGCAGAGGCGTGTAGAAGCACAGGCGGATTCTGTGGGTGCCGGGCCAGGCTGGAGAGTCTGAAGCCCTTCATGCACTGCCTTTTCTGGCTCCCCTGGCCCAGCCATAAGCCAAGCCATGGGGCTCAAACCTGCCCCACCCAGATTGGGGGTCCAGCAGCTCCCTGGGCATTGGCCTTAGTGCCCTTGTGAAGACAAAGGAACAATGTTGGCGAGGCAAAGTGTTGGCGAGGCAAAGAGACATCAAGATCCCTGTGCCTGAGAGAGGAGAATCATAGCATACACCAAGAAATGGAGCATCAGGAGACCAGGAGCTAAGGAGGGCAAGGGTCTGGTTTGCTGAGACTGAAGGGTAGCTCTAGCAGGAGCCTGTGGGATCCTCTAGAGAGCAGAGGGTGTGGCTTAGCATGGGGCCTGCACATGGGACCAGCCTCATCAATGTCTGATGGGTGCATGAAAGGATGAACTACCGACTGAATAGGATGGACAGCTCAGAAATCTGCAGGTCTGAAATAAAAGCATGCCGTGGTTAAACTTAGTATTGCACTGAATACTAAAAAAGATACTAGAAAAAGAACAACCCAGGGGTCTCAGGGGACACTCACACCAGGAATATACCTTGTGCCAACTATTACGACTCTGAAAGGAAGCTGAAGCTGGGAGCCCCCACCCAACCCGGCTACTGTAACTGACCAGGTCACTGCCCAGCGTGGTTGAATGTCCGCTTGCTATGTGTTTTATGTGCATTATTTCCAACCGTTAAAACCCTGAGGTGAGGGAGGCACCACTGCAGGCACTATTAGCACCCTTACCCGGTGGGGAGCTGGTCAGGAGGCTGTGTGACTTAGCCAGAGAGAGTACATGGCAGTGCAGGATTCCTCTGAGCTCCTCTGGCTGCCTGGCCACCACCGTGTCCTGTACTTCAATCTAGTTGGCCTTGGGCATCTTCTCTGCACTTAGCCCTGGGCATGATGCTCTGGAGACCCAAAGGAAGGCTGAGATCATGTCCCAGAGACTAAAGTGCCTCGATTACTGGGGGCTGAGAAGTAACCCACATATATAGGTAACATTGCAGGTGAGACTATAATTAAGTGGAAAATTATGCGGCATGGTGAGAGTTAATTCTACCAGGGTTGAGGGAGAGGATTTGCTATCTCTGGGACAGGTAGAGAAGAAGCCAGGGGAAAATTTCCAAGAAAGGTAGAGAGTGAACTGGGAACAAATGGGTAGGTGGACTTTGGGCTGGTGACAAGAGCAGGCACAGGGCGGAGAGGACGCGGGATGATGAGTGCCCTGGTCTGCCCAGGGCGAGGTGCCTGTTCATTTGTCCATCCCGTAACCACCTCTTGAGCACACACTGTGTGCTATGCCCACAGCAGACCCTGTCCCTGACGGACTGCACACTTCCAGTCTATCATGGGAGCAGAGTAGGGGCAAGGTGTGCAACAATGCTGAGCACTCAGGAGACATCCAGGGACCATGGGCAGATGGTGGGCCCTGCCTCATCTGGAAACAGCATGTCAGGGCTGATCTGATGCTGAGAAGGCATCGGCCTGTCAAAGCTGGGCTAAAGGCAGAGAGAAAGGGGGCTGGGAAATTCATGGGAAATGGGCTGGGCCGGGCTGAGAAGAGACAGCCTTCGGTCTCAAAAGCTGAGGCTCCCATTGCCCACAGAATGCTAAGAAAGAGAAGGCCAGGGAATTGGGGGCATCGATCTGTCCCCCTCTACTCTCAAAGCAGCTTCAAACACTCAGTAGTAGCAGGCCGGAAAGGATCTTGCTTCTTAGAGCCTCCCTTTACACCTGCCCCAAGAAGGAAGTGGCTGAATGCCAGCAGCACACACGAGGAGACCGGGGCCTTGTGCTGTGAAGGGGCCGCCATGGTCTCCAAATGAGGGGTCATGCCTAGGAGCACAGCCTGCACCCCAGTCAAGACAAGCTTGCCTGTCACTCAATTCTGTGAGCCTATGCAGAGATGCGGGTGGGGCCCTGAACACCCATGAGCCTCAGGCGGGTGCCCCACTTTGCTCCCAAAGCTGAGTTCTTCCTCTAAGCACACTGAGTTCCCTCAAAAGAAGGGGCTCATTTTTCTTCCCACAAACGCTGTTCCCTAAGCTGATGTCCAGGGATTGTGTCTGCCCAGAGGAGGTGTCTTTTTCTAATTTTTCATCCCAGAGTTGATGTTACATTAAAGTTTGCACAGACGCACAAATGGTTATGAGAATAGACATGCCTCCCGTTGCCCTCCTGGTCCACAGCTGAGCAAAGCTGCCCCATCCACACCCTTGCAGAGAGGGCTGAGGCAGGCTTTGTCCTTTAAGACACGCATAGGTAGCCGATCTACAGGCTACCTATGACCTTGAACACAACAGGAAAATCAGGAGCCTTTCTTGGAAACCCGGACTTAAGAAATCCAAAGACTGAGCATGAGGGAGGGTGATAGGAGCTGCAGGCTCTCAGGGAAAAGTTGGGGCCAAGAGGACCCCTCAAAGAAGGGCAGCTGCCACCATCTCCGGCAGTGCTGATCAGCAGAGAGAGACGGACTGACAGGTCAGGGACATGGCTGAAACACACTGACACCGTGTGGAGCCGGGATATGTCCAGATCCGTTCTCCAGCCCAGGCCGGATTTTGTCCTGCATCCCCATCCCTCCACATAAGTCTGCCTGAACGGCTCCCCACTGCTTGCCCTGGAAGCCTTTGTTCTTTGCCACATGGAACCCCTGGGGTAGAGTGAGAGGATGAAGAGATGGGTGTGGTATGAAGAGAGGCTGGGGTTTCACTGTGCCAGGACACCCATCACTGCCATGCACAGGGACCGGGCAGGAGCCAAGGAGGAGCCCGGCCCACTAACAGGGCCCGCCCTTCACAGGAGCGCAGAAAGAAGCCCCTCAGGGCCAGGGGGTCTTACCGGAGGAGAATGCTCGTAGATGTTGGTGCTGTAAGGCAGGTTGATGAAGATGGGGTCCATGTCCTGGACGTCTGTGATGATGATGGCCAAGTTGGCCAGGGTGGACAGAGGCCTGGTCTTGTCTTGATCCTTAGAAAGCAGAGAGAACACACAGCCTTAGGCTGAGGGATGCTGGGGACACTCACACACATACGTACACACACACACAGACCTGTACCATGTGGCACATATGTGCAAACACATGGACATGCACACACACACCCATGCTCTTGCACTCCTGCAGGGAAGGGCTGAGTAAAAGGAAGCTTAAGAACTTCTAAGAACCCACAGTGATTTCTGAGCTGCACAGGAAAACACAAACAGTGTCCCCAAGGTCCAGAAAAAGGCAGCTTATCCAGAGTGACAGCAGCGCTGGGGTACAGCTAGACTTCCAGCCCCTATCAGCCCAGGCCTAACTGCCCTGGACCTCTGGTGGTGGGATGACCAGCTTCAGGTAGATATGGAGCCACGCTCAGCCCCTTTGCTGTGTTCAGCTGGCGGCCACCATCCCTCTCTGTGCCCACTTCCTGCCCCTACTCAGCCCAGGGCAGCAAGGGACTGACTAGGATGGGGACTCCTCAGAAGAAAGGCCACAGAGGGGATTACTCTGGCATCTATGTCCCTGCATTCGTGAGTCCCTTGCTCTGGGCTGGGGATTTACTGGTCAAGTGACTTTTCCCAGTCTAACCAGCAGGGGGAGCTCCAGGGTCTGTGACATTTGGGGGACTGCAGGCAAGAATCCCGAGAGCTCACGCGAGCCATCCCCCTGTAGCCAGGTAAGCAATATTTAAACCGTCAGTTGGGAATTTCATTCTATAAAACCTCGCCAATGCATCTGTAATCCCCACTACTCAGGAGGCTGAGGTGGGGCAATAACTTGAGCCCAGGAGTTCAAGGCTGTTGTACACCAAGATGGCACCTGTGATAGCCACTGCACTCCAGCCTGGGAAACACAGCAAGACCCCGTCTCAAAAAAAAATTGTTTTTAATGCTTGGCAAGAAAGAAAACTCCAAATCTGTCTTCTACTGTTTAAGTAGCCTGCTGCAACTGAGTAACAATAGCCAGCAATAATAGCAACTGCAGCTTTGCACAGATGACATGGCAGGCACTGAGCAGGCATTTCACTCTCATGTGTAGTTATGATGAGCCCATTATCCAGATGAGTTAACAGAGACTCAGAGAGCCTGAACTTGCCCACAGTCATACAACTTATAAGTGTGTAGCCAGAACTCAAACTCGGATCCTTTCACATAAAAATTTTCCATTAACAGTTTTGACTCGGGGCTCTAACATCAGTTCAGTCTCTTAATTTGCTGGGTAACCTCAAATGAGTTCTTTCTCCCCCTGGGAATCTGATGTCCTTTTCTGTGAGATGAAGGGGCTCAAGTGAATGACCTCTAAGGTCCCTCAGGCTGGTACATTCTCTGAGCTAAGATTTGAGGAGTGACTGTCCCCAGGTTAGATTTCCCTTGGTTTGTGTGGGGTGACTTGAATGATGCAAGGCATTCCTGATGTTCCAAGAAGCCTGGTGCCTGCTCCTGGCCTGCAGAGATGGAGCTGCAGTGCCTGGGAGGAGAAGGGAGGGCTGGTTGTCTTTTGGAATCCTCAGGGGCAGCCAAGGAGAGGATGGGAGGGCCTTCAGGGGTGGGAGTGGGTGCTGCGGGAAGAAGGAGGTCTGGAACCAGGAGGTGAGCAGAGAGGCTCTCACGGGACAGCCTCCCAAGTTCTAGGATCAGGGCCCACAGTGCAGGCTTGGGCACTGCCCATAGGGAGACCTCCCAGCCAGGGACCTGAATGACCACTAGACACCCAGGGCTAGAGGGGGAGGGTCAAAAAAAGTCCCCTGACCCATTGGACAGGGGATGCCAGGGATTCTGATTTGCCATGACCAGGCTTTTGCAGGCAGCTGGCTTTTGTCCACTCTGGCACAGGCCCTCTCTGTCCCATACCTGGGGCTGTCGTCCTATTCATGCCACAAACGCCCATGCCCAGCCCACTCTGGACTTTGTGGTGGGGAAAGGGGAGGCATCCTGGCAGGCTCGCAGCTGTGACTCTGAGGCCCATGGCTCTCAGCAGCTTGTTCCCAGAGGATGCCTCAATTTCCCCACCCTTGTACCTGCTCAGTGGTGGCTGGGAACTCACATTGTTCTCGTGATGCCAGGCACAAGAGTCTCCTTCCTCGGGGGAAGTGCTCAGCAGGCAAGGGCACAGCGCCAGCCCCAAGAAGGACTTGGTGTCAGCTCCTCCAGAAGCAAGGGAGAAGCCAACTAGAGAGGTACTTCTAGGGCACCTCCCGTTTTGCTGCTTCCAGGCCTGATTTCTGGGAGCGTAACAGCAATTTAACTGTATTCATCATCCCAGCTGGAGCCCAGGCCTCTTGATAGGCCCGCCACCCAGATTCTTGCCTACGCCCAGCTCTGGTCTATACCCCATGGTCCAAAGCCACTTTTGTGGTGGATGGAAATTATCCCACAGCGGGCAAGCATCTGTACGTTTCTGGGCTCAGGGAGGGGCAGCGCATGTGTGGGGACCGGGCTGCGTGGAAGGTGCATACGAATGTGCACAAAAAGCAAATCCTGGGCTTGCAAGGCCCCTGGACCCCCGAAGTCAGTTTTACAAACAGCAGCACACACCTCCCAGGCAACTAACACTTAACAAGGGGAGAAGGAAAGAATGTGTGTGTCACCTGCAGTGACCTCCCCACAACCACTGGGCCAGGGGCAAACAACTGGCTCTTGACGCCTCTCTGCATCTTGGCAAAGCCTTGGGGCACCCCATCTTTCAAAACTGGATTCTCGATCTAGTTCAGATCCAGAGCCTTGGATCTGGGCCCTGTGACCTGCCAAGGAGAGCCCCCAGCACTGCTGGCAGCCTCCTCAGCAGCTACATGGGCCCAGAGTGGATGCTGTGTGTCAGGCAGGTGAGTCCTGGAGGGTCAAGAGGAACTTATGATTTTTTTCCTCTTGGTGTAAGCTTTGTCAACAGAATCTAAGGGATAACAGGCCAGCTTCTGGCCCTGCTGCCAGCAGATGACTCCAGCTATGCCCTGAGGCAGCAGCTGAGAGCAGGGAGCAGGGGTGGGCAGGGGGAGGACCCTATTTAGGGTGTGGCTTGCCTGTTCCCCAGGATTACCCAAACAGCTGGCACAAAGGGCATGCTGTGATGTTCTGGAGACCTGGGGACATCAAGCCATGAGGCATGGTGGTCGGGGCACTGGACTGAGAGGTGGACAACCTGGGTTTGGGTTCTTGCTCCCCCACTACTCATGGGTTGTGTGACTCTCAACAGAGTCAGCCATCAGATGGGATAATTACCCTCTCCTGCCTTCTGCCCTTGACTCACTCATCTTGGAATTCCCAGGGGCTAGCAGCATGCTTGGCACAGAGGGGTGCTGTGGAATGTTACCACTCCATGGAGTAGAGCCAGGATGCCTGAACTCCTCTGGGCCCTGCATGTTGGACGGTGTCAGGACACAGCTGGGTGAACACCTCTATCCTGTGTCCCAAAGAGCAAGAGGCGCCCTGCATTAAGAATGTCTCAAGGAGGTTACCCGAGCAGGCTCCAGAATCGGGCTACTAGGTGACCATGGAAAGTCACTGAACTGTTCCTGTGCTTCAGTCTTCTCATCTGCAAGATGGGCATCTTAACAATACTCATGACACAGGGCTGCTTGAGGTTTAAAGTCCATTCGAGTGCTCAGCACAGTGCCAGGGACACAGCATGAAGCCTCAGTAATGCTGGCTTCAGGTCTACCATTACCCCCAATGGTAGACGTGAAGATCCTCGACTGTGTGCAACTGAGTCAATGCCCCATGGGACTGCCCCAGCGTGGAAAGAGGCAGCTGGAACTGTGGGGCCCCAGTGTGGAGACTCACTGTGGCGTTGACCGTGAGCTGGTAAGCCTGTGTGGTCTCGTAGTCCAGCTCCCGGATCACCGTGACGATACCGCGGGCGCTGTCAATGGCGAAGAACTGGGAGGGGGGCTGGAAGGAGTAGAGGACACTGCCGCCTGCCCCCAAGTCGGGGTCCGTGGCGTTCACGATGAAGATGGGCGTCCCCACCGGTGTGTTCTGGAGATGAGAGCACAGCAAGCACAAGGATGAGCCGGCACGGGGCAGCTGCTGCCAGCATGATGAGTCCCCCAAAGCCCATTCGCCACGTCCCTCAGCCAACCAGACCCCAGGCCCTGGCATTTTCATTCTAGGAGGGTGCCGAGAATTTAAAATGCAGTATCTTTTTTTTTTTCTTCTTCTTCTTCATTTTTTCATGGCCTCCTGGTGGCTGTAAGAGCACCAGTTCCAAAGATGATTTGCTTATCCTAGAGTTCTGGATGAGGGGGTCTTTGGGTCCCCAAACCTGTTTCTTGGCAGTTTTGCTTCCTCTGTTAAATGCCCTTTAGCTGCCCAAGCTGCAGGCTTCCTTTCTGGGATCCCGACTCAGCCCTCCCTCCTGGCAGCCCTTCACAGACAGACCATGTGCTTAGTGCAGCGCTGCTCTTAATGGGGCCCATGGTCAGGCTGCAAAGGGCCCCCAGAGAACAATGCCCTGGGGCTGCTGAGGCGTTTTTCTGGGTTTGTGGATTCACCCCCATCAGCAGGCAAGTGTCAACCTGAATGGGCACGTTCATGTCCTGCCTGTTCCAACCACTCTGTCCTCTGGGGACAGGAGGCAGATGCAAGGGCTCCCTTTCCTCCTCACCATCCGTGACTCCCCAATGCCCTTTGCATAGAATACAGGCTCTCGTGGTCCATCCTGGTCTCCCCCCTCACATTTTATTTCCTGGTGGCACGAAGCTATTTGTACTTCTTGAACCCAGCAGCCTCCCTCACACCTCTGGACATCTGAATGTGCTTTTCCTTTGCTAGGTTCGCCTACACTAGCTGCTTGGAAGATGCTCATTTCCTCCAGAACAGAATCAAGTCTGCAAGGGGGCAGTGCAGACAAATGTTAGAGTTTCAGGGATGGACAGACCATTTGTGGGAATCCCAGCCTAGCTGTGTGTCTTTGGGTTAATTACATAATCTCTCTGATCCTTAATCCCTTCTCTGTACACTGAAGCTAATCATATCTCATAGGGTTAGTGTGAAGAATACATAAGCTCATGAGTGTAAACATTCCAGCACATAAGTGCTCAGAAGAGGAGAGGTGCGATTTTAATTTCTGGAAACTTGGAGGGGCACAGACAAGGGACCTTCAAGGGTGGGGCAGAGAGGTGTCAAGAACCACTGATATTCACAGTACCGTCCAGGGCACTCCCTGTCTACCCACTCCTCTTGCCCCATGATCTGCCCACGGCTACCTTTCCCCAACCCCAGGCCCTCCATGGATTGCATCTCCAGGCTCTCTTGCTGGCTGGCTTCTGGTTGGCTTCTGCCAATGAGAAATTCTGGTAGGAGCTCCCAGAGCAGGAGAAAGAGTTTGGGGTCTTACTTCCCCACTCCTTCCAGTTCCAGCTCAGCAGGCTCTCCTCCTCGGCCCCAACTCTCAGTGGGCTCTGGGAACACCATTTTCCTCTCCTTCTCCCTTCAGCCCAGGGGGTAGTAAGAATTTGCCCCTGTTGCTAAGCCCTCAGTGCCTTAGCTTCCCTTATTTCCACCCCCATCCCGCCCACTCCTCTGTGAGTAGTCTCCTCATGGAAATGCCTTTATTGGAACTACCTGAAATTAACTCTTTCCTGCCGGGACCCTGGTGGATACAGGTACCCTGAAAATATGTGCCCTGATTCACCACGTGTAAAGCCCCGGACACTCAGGTTCCCTGGTGCTGAGCTCAGTGAAGCCAGCCTCACCCTGACATGCCCACCTGGGTGGCACTGGCCTTTGGAGATCTTTCTGAGGTTCTCAGCTAGCCCACAGTTCTCGATCCTGCCCTCTCTCTCTCTGTAGATCACACATAAGTGCCAAAGCCAGCTCCATGAGTCCAGAATGAAACACTTCATGGGGGCCCACGGTTCCTGTCACAAGAAGGGATGGCCACATGCTGACTTCAGAGCTGCCAGCCCCTGTGTGGTCGCCAGTCCACATTTCAGAGCACTTGGCCAGTCTACTCAATACACCCTGTAAGAAGCCGGTGCCCAGAGGAGAGGGACAGCTTCCACGGGACGTCAGCTCTCCAGCTCCCTGCCTTGGGGAGGTGAGGACATCTGACTGTCCATACCGCATGGTCCTGCAGGGAAAGCTCTCTGATCTTTCTGCATCTGATCAGGGGATTTAAGAGCAAGATTCAGGAAATGGTAGAGAAGGGGGAAAAGAAGTGATGGTTTTCACGTCTGACCTTCTTGGATTATGTTTCATGCCCTGCGGTGAAAACCCATTTAATTTCGGCATATCTTAGAGAAGGTTTTATACGGGCCTGGCAGAGAGCCATTCATATACTTAGAAGGGACAAACTGTTGGAGAGAAAAGAATGCTGACTTCCTGCATTTCAGGTCCTGGGCATCATGCTCTATCAGGGAAGTAGATGGGGGCGCTCATCAGCACATACACAGGGGGCTTCTCTGAGCACCCAGCTGCTGTTCCACGGGAATGCACAGACATGCGTACAGGTCTGCAGACTCAACACAAGCAGATTTGCTTTATGGGGCCAGGTGCATCTGGGCCAGGTGTTTCCAAGTAGGCTACCGGGAGCCACACTTTTGGTGGCTTAGGGCATGAATTCTGAGTTAGATTCCCTCACTTTGAGTCTGGGCCTTTCCCCTGGGAGAGCTCAGACACATGCTGTTAAAACTCTTTTTGGTCTCAGTTTCTTCATCTGTAAAATGGAGCTGTTAGCAGTTCCTACCCCCTAGGGTTGTTATGAGAAAGAATTATAAGAGATAAGGTGTGGAAAAAAGAGTCTCCCTGAGCCAGACACGGCAATATTGAGCAATACTCGATAAATGGCCATTGTGCTTATTACTATAGGAATAAAATACCATTACAGGTAGGGTGAGATGAGCCCCATGGAAAGGGGGAAGTACTAGAAATAGCATAAATAGTTAATGTATCTCTTCACCATGAACTTGGGACATTCCTCCCCATTTCCTAGGGTGGACTACAGATGTGAAAATGAGCCCAGAGAGGGGACGCGCCTTGCTCCAGGTCTCGCAGGTGGCAGAGACTATGAGTGGAAATTGGGTGACTTCAATCACACAGAGTGCTCTCTCTACCCCCACAAAGAGATGCCAGCCGCTGCTTCCCCACCCCCACTCCCTCCAAGAACAGCTGCTCCCTATGACCACAGCTCTGCTCTAGGTGATGGGTCTAGGCACTCATGTTTGTTCCAAGTGGCTTCAGACCCAGGACACATCAATCGGGTAGGGCCTGAGAAATTAAATAAGTTTTCTCTGAGAATCTGAAAAGAAAGATCTTTGTTATCTGGCTGGCGTGGGCACCAAGACAGGCTGAAAAGCCACACACAAGCCACAGTTACAGGGTGGCAGACATGCCACGGGCAGTCAGAGGAAGCCCACCTGCAGCAAGAGGAGCAGAGCACAGTGCAGGAGACAAAATGGAGACGAGGGCCTCCAAGAACCTCCCCCCCGGCTGTCCCAGGGCCCTCTGACTTTGTCTCCTGTCTGTGGCTGTGGTGCTGTGACCTGCCTATGCCATCCTTTCTGTGGGCACCCCACGTGCTCACACTGGCCTGCATGGGTCTCAGCTCCTTGCTCCTGCCAACAGAACATGCCCAGCCACAGGCAGAGACTCCTTATTTCCACGGAACTGCCCAAGGCTCAACCTGACCCTCTGCTGATGGGATTCTACCTCTTTAACGCCCACAGCAAGCAAAGCACCAGGCCACCGCTCCTGGACTGCTAATGAGGGCACAGTGCCTGCCATATGAGGCTACAGGTTACAATGGGGAGAAGAATAAAGGGGTCTGGGTGAAAGCTGGCTCCCTCTGCTTTTTAACTGTCCCCAGACACTCCTTTTAACATGCAAATCCAGACGGCAGGCAATTATCAGCATGCCCGTGGAGAGGTGGCCGGACAGGCAGGGGAGGCTTGATCATGGGCTGGACACAGTCAGCCAGGACAGGCCTAGAGGAGACGTGCTGGGCACGGCCAGGCTCTGCCATCTGAGGACAAGGAGAACGGGTAGGTGTCAGCCTGGTGTTAGGGTTGGGGCTCAGGGTATATAGAACCATGGGCTGGAGTTGTGGAAGCAGCACCTAGAGGCCCATTTCAGCTGGGGGTAGGGCCCCTCCTCTCTAGGGCAGCTTCTCCTCACACCTCCATTGTGGAGACTGGCCCTGGGTCCACCTTCCTGCTGGAAGGGAGCAGCTGTCTTTGGAAGAACGACCCCATGGGGCATGATGACTTCTGCTTCTGTGGGAGGCCTCCTGACACACTTCTCTGCCCCACCCCTGCTTTCCTCCTCCCTTCCTTCACGGTACCCCCCTGCCCAGTCCCACCTACCCTCTTACGGCTTCTGGGCCATTTCAAAGGAAGTCTCCCCACATGCACACTCATGCCTTCAGGGGACTGGGGAGCACATCTAGGCATTATCCCCTTCAATGTTCCTGCACCTGCCAGGTTGTTCGTCTCAGCAAGTGACCTGTGCCATGCAGGTTGCAGGCAGGGCAGGTCCTGCCTCTTCCAGCTCCCATTTAAGCTCCACATCACTTCTGATGGACCTGCTGTAAATGGGCCACCCTGTGCAATTCAGAGACAAATAAATCTTTTTGCTACTCCTGGGGTGACAAGGGAATAGACTCTGGGAAAGTTCTGCCGTGCAAAGGATCTTGTTCGTTAATAATAATGACAAATAGCTCACTTCTCACATGCAGTGTGAGTTACATTACACTCCAGGCCTCTCCAGAGGTGGCTCGGGTGCTCACTGGAACAGGGTGAGGGAGCGTTTGCAGCGAGGGAGAAAAGGCCAGAGGGAGAGGGGCAGAGAGGCAGGAGGGAGGAACCAGAGGAGAGAGCAGTAAAGAAAGGGGGAGGGAGGAGGGGCAGGGAGAAGGGAGAGCAACTGGACACAGAGAAAAATGGGATGAGAGCAGTAAGAGGGGCAGGACTGAGGGACAGAGTGAAAATGGGACCAAGAGGAAAGAGAATTTGCAAAAGAAAAGGGCGGAAAGAAAATTTGCGGAGAAAGGAACGAACTGAAATAGGGAAAAAAAGACATAAAGGAAAAGTTATGAACAGAGGAAAAGACGTACACAAATTAAGCAACACGGGAAAAGAAGACAGGAGAGAGAAAAGACGGACGCCACGCCCTCTCAGCTTTGGGGTACACCCAGTCCCTTCACTCCTGTAAGATTTATGCTGCACCCTTGACCAAACTTTGGCAAAAAGCCAAATCTCCATCGTAGATGCCATCTCTAAAGGCGTTATTAATATTTATGGAATGCTTGCTAGATGCTGCTACAGTGTTTAATATCTTATTATAGAGCCTGTTATAAAATGCATTAGTAATAAATTCCTGACAGATGGAGTTCTGACAAGGTGCAGGCATCTCAGTGGATCAGAGCTGGGAACAGAGCTTCCTGTGCTGCTCAGAGGCTGAGCTGCTGCCCGCTGGGGCTGGGTGGGGGAGGTGAGAGGGGCTACCAGGATTCCACCTTTCCCATCCTCTGCCCTCAGTTGCATTTTTAAGCACCTTTACTCCCTGCTTCCTTTTCCCAGATGGGGAAAATGGAAACTCAGAGAAATGAAGCCACATGTCCAAGGTCACACAGATTGTAAATAGTGGAATCAGGATTCAAAGTTGGGTCACCTTTCTATGCCCAGACCTCAGGGTTCTAGAGATGAGGATGGAGAGTGGGCTCAGAGCCCCTCTTCAAGTGGGACTTCCCAGTCTGGAAGGGCTGGGGGTGAGGATGGCAGCTGAAGAGGCCTCTAGGTAAAAGAACAGAGGGTTGGTGAGGAGCTTTAGCCAAAAAAGAGTTTCGGAGGGAATGAGCGCATTTCAAAATTGCACACTTTCACTGAGAATAAGGAAATGGGCTCCTATCGGAACAAGAAGAATTCAAGTTAGAAGCAAGGAACTTTCTGAGCATGGGCTCCTGGGCAGAGGAGAAACATCTGCCCTTGGCTTTCTGTTGGATGCTAAAGCAGGTGCCTCTGCACTGGTGACTCTGGAGGCTTGCTGGGATGCTTTGGGAGGATGTCACTTCCAAATATGGGGGTTTGTGGCATTCCAGCTTATCGGGGAGCAGTGATGGAGGAGAAATGGGGTCTATGGGGAGAGGTGGGCTGTGTGTCCTTCTCAAATGGGCAAGAAGGCACTTGAGCACAGGAGGACAACGTGCACACAGAGGACAGTGTGGGGGGAGAAGCAGGAGTGGCGAGTGCCCGCGGGGCATCAACACATATCTCAGGGGGCGGGGGGCACACTGTGTGCACAAACCCATGTGTGCCTGTATCCTGGCATGTATGTCTGGAGGAATCGGGAAGAGATAATTTGATGACATCTCTTCTTTCTACCAGTGTCTGCTCTCTTGGGTGATATGTACTTGATCTAAAAGGTGCCAGGGATGTTCTGGGGTGGGCTGCCAGCTCTGTGGGCTGGGCCCTAAGTCACTCACACCCTGACATGGCTCTAGGATATCTCTCTGGGCCTAGGCTGGTCTCCCCAGTTGTTCTGGTCTCCTCCAGAGCCAATTCAGCACCCTCCCATCTCCAAGTCCCTCCTCAGAGTCCCTCATTTGTAGCCTCCAGCTGTGTACTAGCTTTCTGGAATCCCTGGAAGACACTCATCAGAGTGCTTACCGAATGGCCCTCCTGACCTGCTGCAGACATCCTGGACCTCCCCCTCTTTCTCGACTTCCACTCCTCACCCTTCTCTTCCTCTTTGTTATTTACCCTGGCCACCTCTTCAGTCCCGGCACCGTCACTTGTGCATAGAAGGCATTCAATAAATGTTTTAAAAGAATTGGGATTTGTGGTAAACATGGCAGATTGAACACAACCATTTATTTCTGTTTTTGTCCCAGCCTCTCACCAAAATAACAGTAAGGGAATTAAAAATGCATAAATCCACAAGGGCAAAGAGAACAGGAGAAGAGATAGCAGCAGATGAGAGACGTCAACAAAATTCTGGAAACTGGAAACAGATGGGCCAGTTATAACTGCCTTAGGAGACAGGCAAGCTGAAGCTCACACCTGTGTCTCAGAACACGGGAAAAGCTCGGGACCCCGAGATACCAGGTGATGCTGAGTGTGAGGGAATGGGGTGGGGCTGAACAGCTTTAAAAAGAGTGGTTAGACTCCCAGATCCCTTCCCCAACTTTTGCAGAAAACGGGAGATTTACTTTACAGAGGGTCTGAGTTAGTTGGGCTCTGGACTCATGGCTGGAAGCGGAACCAGGCACTGAAAACAGGAAGGTTAGGAGGAAATCTGTACCTCCCCACCAATCCCATCCCTCATCAGGTCTCTTTAGCTATTCGGTCTCCTAAAGACTCCACGCAGGACAAAGGAAAACTGGTGCAAGAGAAAACATGAACATGAACATGTTGCAGATCCCTTGAAAGAACAGCCAGGTCCTTCTCTAATCATCCATAATGGAGCCCACTGGCTAACAAGCAGTCCCAGCCATGCCTGCTCCACACATACACAGCAAGCTTCCAGGCAGCTGCGTGTGAACTCACTCGTATCTATGAAGAGCCAACTAAGGATCACTAAACATTTGAGAAAAGCCTCTAATGTGAAAGACAGAGTGAGAAAAAACAGTAAACAGGAATAACAACTATAAGTATCTTTAATATCCTCAGAGAGACAAGACACAACATCTTTGGAAAAAGAAGATTCCAAGAGGAAAAAAGGCTCAGTAGAAATTTAAAAACTCAGTGGAAGAGGTGGAAGATAAAGAAATTTTCCAAAAGTAGTAACAAATTCAGAGATGAGATGGGGGAGAAAAGTAAGAAAATTAGAGGAGCAGTTCAGAATGTCCAACTAATAGGAACTCCAGAGTGGGGGTAGGGGGAGGGGACAGGCCAGGCACGGTGGCTCATCCCTGTAATCCCAGCCCTTTGGGAGGCCAAGGCAGGTGGATCACTTAAGGTCACGAGTTTGAGACCAGCCTGGCCAACATAGTGAAACCCCGTCTCTACTAAAAATACAAAAAATTAGCTGGGTGTGGTGGTGGGGACCTGTAATCCCAACTACTTGGGAGGCTGAGGCAGGAGACTCACTTGAACCCAGGAGGCAGAGGTTGCAGTGAGCCAAGATCATTCAATTGCACTCCAGCCTGGGTAACAGAATGACACTCTGTCTCTAAATAAATACATACACACATACATAGATACATTAACATAAAATAAAATTTAAAAATCCAGAGTAAATGAAGGAGAAGAAATCATCCAAAAAGTAACATAAGAGAATATCCCAGATCTGAAGGACATGTTTCCAGATTGACAGAGACCACTATGTGTTCAGAAGAAACATGCATACAGAGGCATAAAACCATAAAGTTTCAAAAACATTGATTATTATTTTTAATCCTGAGACTTTCAGAGAGAAAACCAAAGGCCACATGCAAAGGATCAAGAGTAAAAGTGGCACCAAAGTTCATAACACTGACACTATAGGCTGAAACACTAAGAAATAAAAAACTTCACATTATAAAGAACACTATTTCCATTCCAGAATTCTATACCCAGCCAAACTATCAACAAACAAATGCGTAGCATGAACATATTGTTCAGATGAAGTGAAAAAAATAATTCCCATGAACCCTTTTTTTCTGAAAATTACTGAAGAGTGTATTCCATTGTAATGAGGGTTTAAACCAAGAAAGAGGAAAATATGGCATTCATGAAACAGGATCCAATAGAGGAGAAAGATAACAGATTGCTCAGAGCGACTCTTTTTTCCTCCCCGACACGCACCTCACATCAAGCCTCCAGAACACCACACAAATCAGAGCACAGCTGGTCCAGGTTGCGAGAGGAGAGTGGACACTCCAGTGAGAATGTTGTTAAAAAAATGCAAACCAAATTTTAAAAAATCAATATACTTTTAACATGCTGAGAAGCTCCCTAAATCAAGCATTAAGGAACACTAAGAAACAAACAAAAAGAAGTGATTATTAATTCTAGGGAAAATAAAAGAGGAAATATAATTACAGTATATTATGTGGTTCAGCTGTGAATAACATTTACATAATCATAATACTGTGTACACTAAATGCTGTTTTAGCTAAAAAGAGGAATATAATTATGTTTGGAGGATGGATAGTGAATGTTAAAAGACGGGTGTTTATGTAGGATGTATGTATGTTAAGAGTAGGGCGTAGTGAATGTTAAGAGTAGGGTTGTTTGTGTAGGGTGTATGTATGTTAAGAGTAGGGTGTAGTGAATGTTAAGAGTAGGGTATATGCTCCAATGTGTTTGTGTATAGCAAAGATAAGGTAGAGGATGGTGTAAAAGTAAAATTCTCATCCTTCATAGGTGGAAATCAATAGACAATATTCAAAATTAAAACAGTGTATAAGCATGTGATTTAGAAATAAGAAAATAAATATCAGAAATTGAATGAGGTTTTCTCAGGGTGGGAAGCAGGAGTCAGAGCGCTGCTGCTTTTATTATAAGCTGAGCTATACTATTTGACTTTTAAATTCATACATATATTACTTTGATAAAAGTTAATATCAAAACTAAAAAGAGTATTTCCCTATGGCTGCACCACCAAGTGGCCGCCTGCCTTTTTTTTCCTTTTGAGATCAGCCTTGCTCTGTTACCCAGGCTGGAGTACAGTGGTGTGAACCTCTACCTCCTGGGTTCAAGCAATTCTGCCTCAGCCTCTCCAGTAGCTGGAATTATAGGCATGCATCACCATGCCCAGCTAATTTTTGTATTTTTAGTAGAGACAGGGTTTCACTATGTTGGCCAGGCTGGTCTCGAACTCCCAACCTCAGGTGATCTGCCCATCTTGGCCTTCCAAAGTGTTGGGATTACAGGCATGAGCCACCATGCCCAGCCACCTCTTCCCTTTCAACTCTGCCCCCTGTAATGGATCCTGAAAGTCCCTGCCTTAAAGCACTCATCCAGCATCTCATTTTCCTCACAAACACCATCATCTGCTCCTCTTTTACCTCCAAGGCAAAGTCACCCCAACCTTGACTGTCACCATAGTCTCATCAAACCTTCTCTCTTTAAACTCCTCATTCATTCCTGTTCCACTGAGGCCCTCGATTTCAGTCCAACTGTTCACGTGCCAGACCCAAAGCATGGTCCCCTTCCAGGCCCGTGCTCATCGTGCACCTGTCTGTCTGACCTGTGTTCCTTTGGATATTTCCCACAGACAGCAGAGGTCAGACATCACCACCCAGTGACTGACACTCCCTCCCTTCTGGGAAGAGGCTGTTGGCTCCACCCAGATTTCTAGCACACATGCCTGGGTCTGGGGCGAGACACCCATTCCCACACCCCATGCACACATGCTGGACATGCAGGGCTGGGTGGAGTCTCAAGAGAGGGACATCTGGGGCCTCCCTCCCTTCTTCTCAGGAGCTTAACTTTCAAGACCAAGTGTGATACCCAAGCATGAAATGGCCCCAGTGCCTTCCTCTTCAAAGACTAAGGAGCGCCAAGGCAAGTTTCCTTACCCCTGCCTCCAACCCAGTGACCTTCCTGGAGAATGAATGACAGTAGACTTTGGAGATCCCCCAGTGCCACCTGCCATCACTGACTACATTCCAGAGCTATCCCTGCATCTGCCTCCTCCAGGCTCCCCCTGCACTCTCTCAGTTGCAGACAAGCAGGAGCAGAAGGAGGGGGCACATGGCAGCAGAGGGTATAATGCCTCAGGGATGGACAGTTGGCCCACCTGCTGAGCAGTTGGCTAAGGGCTGTGTGCAAAGAAAAAGTGGACAGGAAGGGCCATGATGACGGTGCAGCCCTGGTGCCCACCCTGGTCCCAACCCCCAGGACATGTGCTTTAAACACCAGGCAGCATGTACCAGGTACCACTCCCTCCCTCATGGGCTGGGTTTCTGTTTTCCTCTCCATGGAACGGGAGGAAACTAAGAATAAAGGCATGAGCTGGGAAATCCAGTTCTTAGCTATATAGAGTCATACCCTCATACCCCTCTCTGGCCGGAGTGATTGGTCTGATTGGCTGCTCTGGAAGCCTCATACCCTCCTGCCTTCCAGGAGGGACTTGGAAACAAGCTTCTGGAGATCTGTGTGGTGCCGTATGACTCTCCATGCACATTGGCCTGATTAGGAAAATCCCAGAACAACTGTCTCAAACTCTGGGTCACAGTCCAGCTGCTCTCCAATAACAATCTTACTGGCTTCCTTCTCTAGCTATGCAATGTCAACACAAACATCCAATGCCTCAGTGTTTCCATCCAGGAAATGGGCACAGTAATCCCTATACTATCTTCTATATAGTGCTGGGGTGGAGATAAAATGAGTGAACTATGGAAATATATTTTGAAAAATCAAAGGCAAAAAAAAAAAAAATCCTCACAATCTTCTGTAGAGGCAGAAAACTCCAGGAGAAAAATCCAGGGAATGATACGATGTGATCCATAAGAAGGGTCCTGTGTAAAAAGCTAGCCTGCTGTCCCAAAGCTGGGCCAACGGGGTTCCAGGGCACTGTCTCTGAACCCAGGGCTACAGGGGCTGGAGGCATGCAGTAGTCTTGAGACTTGCAGATTCTGAAAAGTGGTGACTGAGAGATGCAAAAAGTCTCCTGGAACATTTTTTAAATAAGAAAAAGACTAGCACTTTGGGAGGCCAAGGCCGGAGGATTGCTAGAGCCCAGGAGTTGGAGACCAGCCTGGGCAACAGAGTGAGACCCTGTCTCTACCAAAAAAAAAAAAAAAAATATATATATATATATATATATATATATATATATATATATATATATATATATATATATGTGGTTCCAGCTACTTAGGATGCTAAGGTGGGAGGATCGCTTGAGTCCAGACCATCGAGGATGCAGTGAGCCATGATTGCACCACTGCACTCCAGCCTGGGCCACAGAATGACACCCTGCCTCAAAAGAAAAAAAAAAAACCAACAAAACAAAGAAAACCTGCCTCATGGAGTTATTGTGAGGCTTATAGAAGACAAGGTGTGTAAAGTGCTTAGTGCATAATATGTGCTTAATAAATCTTTGGCTCTATCGTAATGTACCTTGTGGAGCTGTATAAGGGTTAAGGTAGAATGTATACAGACAAGGGCCAGTAACCTGTAAAGTGATTTGCAGATACTACTTAAGGTGGGAAGAAGGTCTGGAAGGGGAGGGGAAGGTTCTGAAGGCTGAGGTCCCTCTTGCGCCCTCAACAGAGATAAAACTCCCAGGGAACCCTCTGGGGATCACATGTCCCCCACCTTCATCCCAAAGGGACCACGCTGGGTATGCAAAAGCCTCTAACACTGCCCTGAGTTCTTTGTACCCAGATCTATTGCTCACAAATGGGGCTCCATCTCCCAGCCCCCAAATTCATTCCCTTGCATGATGACAAATCATGTTAAACAAAATGAATATGTAAATCTCCTTGGGGCGGGCCTTGCATCTACGGGAGGCTGTGCTTAACAAATGGATTGTGAATGAGAAGGCAGCGCCAGCAATGCAGCCTCTCCTGCTGTCTCTCCTCCCCGTCCCTCTGTCCCCAGCCCGGGTGGCCGTGCATTCTGAAGGGGTGGGTGAAGGGGCAGCAGAGGCCTGGGCAGACACAAGTGTGGTGGGGTAGGCCTGGTATGGTTTCTGCCTCTCCAATCCAAGGCTACTGCTGCCGGCTCTTCAGGCGGTGTGATGTGATAAGCGGAACCTGTCACTTGGTGCCCTAGGGCTTAAGGGCGGACAGAGCTTGAGAAGGCTTACACTCGGCTGCAGGGGAGCTGAGGGGTGGTGAGGACTGGGGGGTGTGGGAAGATTGGTGGGCACTGGACCCAGGCAGGGAGAGGGCAGTTGCAGAAAGTCACTGGGCTCTGGGGTCCTTGGAGGAATGGCTTAAGCTTCCATCAGTGAAGAAAGATCAAATGATCCTATTGCAGTATCTATTCCAGTGGCTCACACCCCTGGCTGCATATTAGAATCACCTGGGGAGCTTTTTTTTTTTTTTTTTGAGACGGAGTTTCGCTCTTGTTGCCCAGGCTGGAGTGCAATGGTGCGATCTCGGCTCACCGCAACCTCCGCCTCCTGGGTTCAAGCAATTCTCCTGCCTCAGCCTCCCGAGTAGCTGGGACTACAGGCACGTGCCACCATGCCCAGCTAATTTTTGTATTTTTAGTAGAGACGGGGTTTC
>PVKV010003938.1:0-13777 GCA_004027835.1 Alouatta palliata | reverse complement strand
ACCACCGCGCCAATACCAGTGCTGGGCCCCAGTGCTTGCCTCTGTATGTTTTAAATTCCCATCGTGTTCTCATATACAGCCAAGGTGGGGAAGCAGTGCCCTAGCCCAGGAACTCTGTCTTACAGATGGGAAAGCTGAGGCTGGGAGTGGGGGGACTGGATGGTGGTCACACAGACGGTCCCTGCCGTAGAGTTCTGACTGCAGCTGCCCATGTGGGTGCTGACTCCCTGACGTCCCCTACCTTGTCCTAACATGGAAGCAAGGTGGCTTCCCAAACACACAGCATTCTTAACCCCAAGGGAAGCAGCATGGTGTGAAGAAAGAGCCCTGGATGGGGGTCAGAAGACCCAGGACCAGAGTCCTCTTTGTGAGCCTGGACAAGAATCAAAGCTTTTTGGCCTTCAGGTCTTGTCCACCCAGTGAGGGAGCAGAACCACAACATGCCACACTCCGGTCCTGCTCAGTTGTGAGTCCTCCCTCAAATCTAAGGCACTGTCGCTTCAAAGCCATTCCCTTTGCTCTGGGACCATTCTCAGAATACAGAAAGGCAGTGTGTGTTCTGAAGCAAAAATCAATAAAAATTTCTCCCTCCTTTTCCTGTGATTTTCAGAGCCTCTCTCCAGTGAGATACATGACACTCTCATGCAGACAAAGCACAGGTTAAAATGTCCCACAGCCAGCTGTGGGCACTTGGCATGTGCCAGGACTGTGGGGTATAGTCCCTGCATGTGGACGACCAGCAAATGAAGGACTTTCTGAGGAGAGTCAAGGGCACCATGCGCCAGGATGCCAGAGGCCTGGGGCCCTGTGGCCCTCCAGCTCTCAAGTGGATCATTAGCTGGAAAGGACAGGAGGACACAGAGACATCAATGTGACACCTGTCTTGTTCCTCTCTTCCACCTATGCGTGGCCCAGGGCAAGTACTGAAGCTCTCTGAGCCTCATCTGTAAAATGGGGGCAAAAACACCTTCCTCCTGCATCTGTGGGCCTAGCAGTAGTGATTCTGAGACACTCAGCCTGAGGCCTGGCCCATAGTCAGCGGCAGCAGTCACCATCACTGTAGGAAACTTGATTATTACCAGCGTCAGCTTCAAGTTCTTATACTTGGGTCGTGGGAGCCCAGGGAGATCTATTCACCTGAGGAGCATTCCCTGAGAGGGGAGGGTGCCCAGCTGTGTTGTCTTCAGGAGCTCTCCCAGGATGGGGTCCTGCGAGGTCTAAAGGCTAGGTGATGGTGCTTCTGTCCCTGCTGGGGGAGGTGGGAGCCCCGCTGCAGGAGTTGTGGGAGGAACAGGGAAGGGGGTCCAATTCCTTGGTCTACTGTGTCTTGGAGACCAAGGCCCATGGGGCTCCACTGCTGGCTTCAGGGACAGTTAGAGGTCCTGAGGGTCCTTGGGGTCAGTCTGGTAGTCTTCTCATGGCACACAAAGACCATGAAAAGACCACCAGGCTGACCCCAAGAAAAGGGGGAAACCAGAATCCTGAGTGTACCCTGCTGGAAGGGTTTCCTAGGATGGCCAAGGCCTCTTCTGTTAAGATGAGCCTTCACCAAGAAACAAACTAGCCTTCCCTTCCCTACCAGAACCTGGAGAAGATACCTTGTGGGTAACTGATGTGGATAATCACCGATCAGGAAGTTACAAGGGCCTTCTAAGCCCCTTCTGGAATGACGAATGCAGAGACCCGATTTCCACCTAGAAACAGAGTCCCACCCCTCCCTCCTCCTCCTGGCCCCAGGGTGTCCAGTGAAGGGCCTGACAGCTCCTAGGGCACCCTGACCTTCCCCCAGGAAGTGGGAGAGAGACTAGGGGTAGGAATTGCAAATGACTTTCATTAGGCAGGGTGCTAATACCATGAATTACAAATGAAACCCAGATGAAGAGGACCCTAGCAGCCTTACCTCTGTCTGATATTAATTGGGCAACACTTTGTTTTAATGGTACATTAATTAATGCGGAATTTCGACGGAAGTCCTCGTGACACTCACATTAATACAAATGAATTCATTACTGTTGGTGTTATTACAAGAAATGACAAATAAATCTGTAACAGTGGGACCCTTCAAATAATAATCACGAATCATTAGGTTTGCTGCTCGTTTGTACTGTAGCTTGCAAATATGTGTACATGTTTTCCGCTGTGAGTGAGCCTTGCCTTTTGGCTGGGGAGGCAGCCGGTGGGGGCTGGCTCTGGTGGTAGAAGAGGAAGCATCTTCCAGACTTTTCTATATCTGCTTTTCTTTCCCTCCTCCACCCACCCCAGGGCACTCCTCTAGCTCTTCCCAGAGCCTTCCCCCAGGCTCAGCAAGCCCCATGTCAGCAGCATAATTGAGGCGGCCCCAACTCCTGCAATCTAGCATGCGTGGTATATACTCTCTGGCCTTGAGGATGGGTCGGTGGTGGAAGGAGTAACAGCACCGGGGCCCTGGGATGGACTTGGGACTGAAGCAGCTGTTCATTCTCAACAGGTTTCCCATAGGCAGATTTTTTTTTTTTTTTTTTTTTTTTTTTTTGAGATAGGGTCTCACTCTGTTGCCCAGGCTAGAGTGCAGTGGCATGATCACAGCCAGCCCAAAATTCCTGGGCTCAAGTAATCCTCCCATGTGTCAGTCTCCCCAGTAGCTGGGACCATAGGTGCGCACCACTATGCCCAGCTAATTTATATTTAATTTTATAGAGTTGAGCTCTTGATATGTTGCCTAGGCTGGTCTCGAACTCCTGGCCTCAAGCGATCCCACCTCCTCAGCCTCCCAAGTCGCTGGAATAGTCAGTCTGGTCTTAATTCACCCCAAACCTCAGAACATTTTGGGGAAGAATATGTATGTCCCATGAGCAACACTGTGCTAGATGTTTTATGTAGTTTCTGCTCTTCAGCCTTCACAGCAGTCCCTGATGCTTCATCCCCGTTGTAAAGGAGAGGAAACAGGTTTAGAGAACTCAAGGCCTTATTCATAGCTCCTAAGAGGGGGGCCAGGCTTGGGACTCAGCTCTACCTTAATCCAAAGCTCCCAATACGCTGTCTCCAAAGAGAAGTTACCATCTGCGGAATGCCTGTTAATATCCTGGTGGAGGCAGGGATAGCTGGATAAACCCAGCAGGCTGGTCTCAACTCTGCACCACTGCTCTGTGTTTCATATTGCAGTCCCACAAGGGCAACAGAAGAACCCCCTCAATCCCGCCCCACAAGCTGGGTCTGAAGCTGCCTTCCTGATCGTCCCTCACACCCTCCAGTGCCTTGAAGTTGCAGTCAAGACCATTTCTGTTTCTCTGGGGCAGTAAATGAGCCCCAAGAAACCACCCTGGAGGAGAGTGTCAAACCTGCCTGAGTGACCCAGGTGGACATTAGGTCTGAAAATGGCTGGCCCGCAGGCTGCCTCTCCTCCGTTCTGCACTCAGGGGAGGCAGTGCCAGTCAACCACAGTGCTCTTCCCAGACTCAGCCTTGGGATTCTCTGCCCGACATGCTAATAAGCAGCTTCCACAGAAGGATGAGAGTTGGCAGTATGATTTGAATGCAGCTTGTTACCCCGTTTGGAGCATCTTTCCCTGCAGGACTTTAAATTAGAGTCCAGTCTCCTCTGACAGGGTGCCCCAGAGCAGTTCAGCTCAGTGGTCAAGAGATCTAGTAAATGACCTCTCTGGAGTCCCTCCAACCCGGGGACTCTATGAATGCACGCCCCTTCCCTACTACATGGGCTAATGGGTCAGTCTTACTCACTTACAACAGCTTTCTGACCTTTGGCTAACAGGTGAAACAATATGGAAGCCAAACCCAGTTTTCCCAGCCCTGAATGTCTACTAATGGGACCAACTCTATGGGCCCTGCCCAATGACCTGCCCTCTACTCTGGCCCAAGGAGCCCCAGCTCTTGGAGGTGAATGCCTTTTGGCTATTGGCTGCTGTTTCAGGGGCCAGATCCTGGCTGATCAGCAGTGGGCCATAGCCACATTTGGGTGTCCGGGGGCTCTGGCTCTCCCCTGCTCATGTTCTGCCTCATTCACACTGGTGCTGAATGAACCAATTAATCATCTAACATTGTTAACTGTACTAATTACGCTTGCTCTTGAAACTTGTGGAACAATTATTTACTGTCTCTGCCTCATGAGCTATCAATTATGGTGATCGGAGGCAGGAAGTCATTTCTCTTGAACCAAGATAGAGGCCTAGTCAGGCTCAGAGCTAGTTTTTCAAGAACTCTCTGGAAGGCTTTGCCTAAGTATAGCGAAGGCAGTGGCTTCTTCATGGGGACAGGCTTTGCAGTCTAATAAGAGGGGCAGCTCAATACTGATCTTAAACGAAGTCTTTATTATACCAAAGTTATTCCCCTGAAAGATAAAATGACACCCACTAAGGACAACCCTGAGGACTGTACTACTTCCTTCTTCCCTTTGTCTCTGTGCGTACACAGTGCCCCCCTTGGCCAGGTTTGGCATCACACACCTAGGCATCTGCAGGGCGGCTGCACATGCACATGGGGCTGCATTTCCTCCTGGTTCCCCACGTTGAGGCTCTATATCACCTCTTCCCAGCCCACCTCTGACGTTGCTTCCCCCATCTCCTGGTCCCTTCCACTTAGAGGAGAGCTGGTGCCTCTGACCAAGATCTACATGAAGACAAAGACGACATACTCGGTGGAAGCAGCTGTCAGGCTCTGTGCATCCCACCTGGACCTCGAGATAGTCCTGTCCTCTGAGGCCATGGGATGAGGAGCTCAAGCCCATATGCCATCACCCCCCCCACCGCACACACATACACAAAGACGCTCTTTCCTGTCTGCCTCCGCCATGCATGACAGTGTGTGATGTGGCAAACACGTATTTATTCAGGCGCACAGCAGGCCCCCGCAGGCTGTGGCCCTGTCCCCTGGGCTCCCTCCCCCATCCCAGCCCTCCTGCTGCCCCAGTGCTCATTTCTGAATGTCAGGGCAAAAAGCACTTAGAGCCAACTGCTGAGCCCAAATCTATTCTGGTGCAGAAAAATACACTCCATCACCATGCCGCTGGCAGGCTGCAGGCAGGCTGGAGGAGCAGAGGCCAGCCTCTGACAGACCCTACCCTATGGGGCCTCTCTTCTGGCTCCTGTCTGGCTGGACTCAAGCAGGCCAAGTGGCTCCTTAGCCCTGGGCACAGCAGCTGCGAGACCCCCATCTCCATGGAGGCCACTCTGGGCCCCAAACAAGCCACTGTCTACTTGATACCTCCACAGGAGTCTCAAAGATGGGACAGATTCAGCATGCCTAAGAACAAACTCTGGAAACTGTGTCCCGGCTCCATGAGTGGCAGTACATTCCCTCTGCACCCACCACTGAGCCAGAAACCAGACTCTTCCTTGCAATTCCCTCTCCAGTAACAGTCTGCTCCTGTCCCTCCTACCCACCACCATCCTTGTTGGGACCGGCTCACTGGGCTCCACAGCGTCTCTGGCACTGTGATGTGGACTCCTCAGGGGCGCTGTGAATGCCCTAAAATACATATCTGGGCATGTCGCCACGACCTCATCCCAGCCCTCCAGTAACTTCACAGTGGCTTCCTGCTGACCTCCAGATAAACACCACAGAAGCCTTTCCATGCCTGTGTGGCCTGGCCTGGCCTGCTGGTTCCCCTTCTCTCGGCTTCACTGATTCCTCCTCGCCTCCCTCCAGCCCTTGCACTTCCCTAGATGAACTTGGAGCTGCACTGCTTCCAGCCGCTGCCTGCGCCATCCATCCACTAGAATCCTTTCCTCATCTTCATCCCCAACTCTTGCCTATTCAGCTGTCACATCTCAACCAGGTCTGTTTCCTCTAGAGGCTTCTCTGACCTCAGGTCTGGGTCTGGTCCTTGGCTGTATTTGCTCAGAGCTGCCTGGCTATTCCCTGGGGCTCCAATCTCATTGACATTAAGTGACTCTCTGGTTGCCATCTGACTCCCCACTAGATGGTCAGCTCCTTGAGGACAGGTCCACGCCTACATCTGCTCTCCATCGGGTCCCCAGGGACTGGTCTGGCACCCTACATTAAGTGGGTACTAAAAAAAAAAAATCACTGTTGAATGAACACCCTGGCCGCCCGTCTCTTGACCTGCCCCTCATCTGCCTATTAAGTGAGATGGTTGGGAAATATCGGCTCTGAAGCTTCTCCCTCTCATTCACTCAACAAATAATTACTTAGCGCTATGTCGTGGGCCCTGCTGGGAAGTGGAGGCACACTGAGAGTCACCGAGAGAGTCTGAAGGCATCCGTGGAGCAGAGTGTCCATCTCCACGTCAGGAGGTGTGACGGGGAGGGCGCTGCACCTGAGTCCTAGCTTCCAGCTCCTCCACTGCCTGAATCTGGTACCTGTGGACTTTTGCTCATGCTGTTCTGTCTGCCTGGAACATTCTTCCCCATTCATTCATTCCACAAATAATGACTGTGCTCCTACTATACATCAGGCATGTTCAGTGTTCTAGCTGCAGTGGACATGCAGCTCAACTCCTATGCATGTTTCCATCCCAAGCTGTTTATCACCTCCTCTGGAAAGCCCTCTCTAATGCCCTGAACCTGGGTTGGGCGCCCCTTCCATGGGCTCCCAGAGTCCGCATTCTGCTCTGCCTCCATCTCAGCATTTATTACACCACCTTAGAATTGCTTGTGTTGCATTAAAACTCCACAACTGCCTTGCTCACCACAGCAGCTCCCGTATCATCGTATCACTGCCTGGCACATAGCAGCCACTCAAAATCCATTTTTCTACACGACCAAATGCCTCTGTTTCTTTTACAACTGTCTCCACAAGCTCTAAAGGCAGAGAGGAAGATGCCTCAGCCTGAGTTACGGTTGCTGAAACAAACACGGAGAAGGGGCATTTGTAAGGAGGCCACGGCCAGCAATGAGAGGCGGAGGGGCTTTGAAACGAGACACCGAGAGGGGACACAAACTGGAAAACTGTGATCTCCCTGTCCTGGGTCTGAGAATGCTGTGGCCATCAGATCAGAGGGGAAGTGAAGCTGCACGACCAGAAATCCTTGGATGGGCAAATGTGGACAGCTGGGTTACGTGAGACTCCAAAGCTCTCTGCTTTCCACCTTACTTCTGTTTGGTCCTGGGACTTCCCTCGGGTGTCTGCACCACCACAGATGCCCTCCTGGCATTGCCTGTCACTCCCCGAGGGGTGGGGGCAGTGGCCTCTGCAGTCAGTCTGTCCTCCACGTGGAGAGTCACCTCCCCTAAGATAATATGTGCTTCAGTTCCTCAAGGTCGCTGCTCACATGTCCTCAGAGACACCCTCCTGACCACAAAGCCAGCCCCAGCCGCTTGCCTCCTTTATTCTTTGTGGCCCTTCTCATTAGCAGACATAGATGTGTGCACTGGTTCTCTTGTCTTCCCGACTAGATGAAAGCTGCCAATAGCAGGACTCCATCAGTTTTGTTTGGCTGAGACCCCAGCTCTGAGAACAGTGCTCAGCACACAGTAGGCCCTGAAGAACTGTTTCTTGAATGAATAAATGAATGATAACAAATAGGAAGATGGTATGTGGCATCTAAAGCTTACTGGACTCATTAGAAGCGGAAAAGACTCTTTGGGGGTGAGCACTGGATCTCCCTGAGGAGCAAACAGATATCAGCCCCTGCAGGAGACACAGGGCAAGCTCATCGATGATGACAACCTGAAGACAGTCTGAGAAAGCTGAAGGTGCAAACCGTCTCACTTTTAATGAAGCGCACGGTGGATGAGAACGGCCAAGTGGGCTTCTGCGAAGGTGACTGACCTCTCCGGCAGGGATAACCCGCTCTGTCATCCCCCGCCCTTGCTGCGGCCTGGGAGCACGGTGCCTGTCTCAGCCCCACCGCTCCTCTCTGCAGCCCTCTTTCCCCTTTGTAGCAGGAACTAAGGAGATTAAATGATCAACTGCCGGGAAAGGCCGGGGAGAGCACTGCTGTCTCTTTCAAGCTATTGCACCTGGTGCTTCTGGGCTAATGGCTGTTCAGTGGATGCAAATCCCTCCTTCAGCGGTAACTTATAGGGTGGACATGGTTTTCCCCTCCCGCTGCTGTCACCAGGAGTTGGGGTGGGGGACTGACCCTGTCCCCAGGGTGACCCCAGGGCACACACTGCACTGGTCACAGACACAAGACCCCCGCCACGGACCACCTCCCACTTCTAAATCTAGCCATAAAATGACTCTCTGTATGTCAAGAAATCAGAACATCATTTGATGGGCTCCTGACTGGCTGAGAAGTCAACTGAAAATGATCTGACTCCCTTTGAAGGTGGAGAGTTAGAAAAGGGAGCCCTACCTTCTTCCCCCAGATAGCTATGGCCAAAGTTCTTTGCCTCGTGGGTCTTGTCCATGGCACTGGTGGCTTCTCCTTCATGCCTGACTATGGGAGGGCATTGGGGCGTGCAGTGTATCCCAGGTGAACGTGCCTGTGGCCCCAGGCCTTGTGTGGGTATACCCTTCCTCTTTTCTGTCCCGGTCACTAACCAGTTAACCCTCTGGCAGCATCCCCACTCCTGCGGCAGGAACATAAGACAGAGAGGGTGGGAGCAGGCGTGGGGCAGGCTCTGTGCAGGGCCCCTGATTGCCCGCAGCCGTCCAGCCCCCAGCCTACTCCCGTCACCAGCTTCCTCCACTCTGCCCTCCCCCTGTGAGGCTGGGGGTGATTGGAACCCCTTCTGCTAGAGCTGATTAGGCCTGATTTCACCAGCCTGCTTCCACCTCTGGAACCTTCCCCTGTTATTAAAGTTGTTTTCCGTCCACTCTCTCGGTCCACTGGATGAGGAGCATTTATTCGATTTGATTTCTACCCCCACCTCCCTTTTTCCTCTACTTGAGTCCACCTCTCCTGTGTCTGCGGCAGCCAAGCAGACCAGAGTTCTGTAAAAACCAGGAAAATTAACTTCCAACCTCAGGAAAGAGCTATAATAAAGCCAGGTGAATAATAAAAGCTTCATCTAACGTAACTCTGATTAAAAGCTCAGGCCAGCCTCCTCATCTTATCCTGCCCCACAAGAACGAGGGTGGCTCTTTAAAGCAGCTGATGGTTGAAGGGACAGAAAACACACCAGCTTGCTCTCACCTCCAATTTGCTTTTTTCCATCTTTTTTTTCTCCGCCTTCTCAGGATTTGTTTTACAAATTGGGGCACCCTCAAAGAGACCCAAGGACTCATAGGCTGCTCTTCCTTCTGCTCTACAGTACTTAGCAGCCTTGGGAGAACCAAGTCACTGTGAAGCAACAGGTCCCGGAAGCCCTGGGACCCTCCACACCCCGACATGCGGTGGCGTGGCTGATAAGAGAGTGCTGGGAGATTCAGCTCCACCCTGGCCCCTGAACTATATCAAGCCTGAAGGTAATCACAGTACCCGTCTGGGCCTCTACTTTCCCATCTGTCAAATGGAAAGAACCTTTTCCCTTGCTAGAATGGCGAGGAGAAGCATGATGATTTGTGGTAAAACTCAGATTGCTGATGGAAAAAAAAAATGGTTGACTTCCTCCCTCTTTGCTTGCACTGTTATAACCAGAATCAGCTGTGCAGAACTGGGTGACCAGGAAATCACCTGGCATATACTGAACCAGTGTGGACAGCGTCGACTGCATGTGGACCCTAATAAACACGCTGTGGGCCAGACCCTGGAGAGATCATTGCCAACATACATCTGATCTGTGGCTACTTTGACAGTGAGGGCAAGCAGAGGAGGGGAGCTGTCCCCATCCTCAAGTCTACTACAGCAAGGTCTCTTCCAGTGCTCTCTGGATAACAAAGGTCCTTGCAGGCAATGGGCCTGAGGATGAGGGTGACAAGTTCTGGACCATACTGGGCTGCAGAAGTGAGAGGCCTGCTCTAGAAATCAGAGACTTGGGTCCCCACCCAACTCCCTGTACTCTTGGGGCCAGGCGCTCAGTTCTCAGGGCCTTGGTACCCCCACCTGCTGCATGGGGCCCTGGCGGAACAGGTCTCATAAGTCTGTGTATCCAGGCTGTTGTGAGAGGTTCTGGACTTGCTAGCCTGCATTACAATGACCTTAGAGCATACTGCAACCTTGGGCTCTGGACAGGCATCATTCCACAAGGACAAGGGCACTGCCATCCAATTCCCTTTCTTCATGATTGTCCCCACTTCAAAACCAGGGGCCCATGAAAGCCCCCAGGCTCACAGAAGCTCCCGCACCCAGCTGCCCTGGAAAGGGGCAGCCTCAAAGAACCCGCTCGGCCTGTGCCCCTCCAAGGGGGAGGGGTGGGGAGAGCTCAAGTGTGGCAGCCTGGACCCCAGCCCTGCTGCCCAGGCAGGTCAGTTTCATTCACCATCCCCAGCCTTCTCTCCCTCGGGGCACTGGGCTGTGGAGGCAGGAGTCTGGTGCTTTTCAATTTCACGCCAGGTATCAGCGGCCAGGTCTTGGCTGGCCTTATCTCCTCGGCCTCCTGCCCAGGTGGGCACCTGCTGAGCTCAGCCTCCTTGCAAAGTCCAGAGAAAGGCTGTTCAGGGCCAACACTTGTGGGCAGAGGGGGCCCTGGAGAACTGACATCTGTTGGGCAGGCGGGAAGGCGGGCCCTGAGTGCTGCCATAGGAGGTGGTAGCCTTGTGACTAAGAATCCCTAAGCTCAGCAAGACCCTGAAGACGGAGGATCCAGAGCCACAGATAATCACTATTCTCCAGCTGGACGATCCTTAGGGATTCTTCCTTCCTCTATCCCACTCTCCTCCATTATCCATATAAGGAAAAGGAGGCTCTGGAGAAAAGAAGTAACTTGCCCAAGGTCACATGGAGCTCCTGGAGCTGGGATCCGACCCCAGGCTGTGATGCTCAGATGCCTGGCTATTAATTACTAAACTACGCCACCTTTATCTCCAAGTCAATGACATTGGAGATCCTGAGAGAGTGTTCACACACTGAGCGATCACTTCCTCCTACATGGGACCAAGCCATTGCCTCTCAGAGCCTCAGTTTCCTTATCTGGAAAATGAGGAGTGGAAGAGTGGTAAGTAAAAACCCCAGGAGCAGACCGGAGTGGGGAAACCCAAGGAGGAGCTGGGTGCAGAAACTTCCGCCGGAAGCTGTCTAGCCACACGTGCACAGGTGAATCCCCGAAAATGACACCACACACTCTCTCCCCGGTGACCCTCAATGTCCAGAGTGAAGAAGTTTCCTCCCAGCAGCATGCAGCTCTGGACCTGCCCTCTAGCCCAGGCCAGGGCCCCAGACTTGCCTTTCCAAAGTCTCTGTTCCTAATAACTTGCTGGGGCTCATGGGTCCATGGGTTCCCCGTCGGGCTGGCTGAGGCTTGAGTGTGTTGTCGATAAGCGGGTGGCCACGTGGCTGGTGTGAGGGCCACAGGGAGAGGAATCAGAGTGGGTAATTGCTGCATGAAAATGACAGCACAGCTATTTATCCACCCTAAACTGGGCCTTGGCATACCAAGAGGCAGCCAGCAGCTGGGAATCAATACTGCCCCAGAGGAGGGATTATTAGGGAGAGAAGGGGGTTTGAAAGATCCATAAGAGGCTGATGACTGTCTATTTCCAGGGGGGCCATCAGCTGCATGAGAATTGTGTGCTCAAAAGCAGGGTTCCCACAGCGTGTGCAAGGGAGGCTGGGCTTGCAGGAGACCTGGGGCCCTCTCCTTATCCACCTCCCAACCACCAGAGGCATGGAGTTGGGTAGGGCCTGCTTGGGAGGAAACTGTGTTCCAAGAGCCAGACTTTGGTATAGAAACAGTGGGGAACGTGAGAGAGACCCGTTCAGCCAAAATGTGTACCTGGCCCAGGGACAGCAAGCAGAAGACCTTGTCCTAGTCCCAGCTCCAGGATGATCTGCTGTGTCATGCTGGATAAGCCCTCCAACCAGAGCTTGCCATGTCCAGCCCAGCAAGGCCCAAGGGGCAGGAAGTCACCTGGGCACTTGAGATTTGCACAGAGTCAGGCTGCTGGGAATTTCTGAGTTGGGGCCCTGGTCATCACAACTGAGAGAAGACAGGCAGAGACTCCTTCCTGAACTGACCTCTAGCCCCATCTCAGAGCCGCCTTTTCCTTTCTCTGTCCAAAAGAGCAAGGAAGAAGTGAAATGGGGGGAATAAACAGGGGGTCTTCCTGGGGTAGTGAGACCAGCTAAGTCACTACCAACAGTTCGTGTGGTTTGTGCAGGCGGCAACATCGCAGACCCCACAATTCTATCAGTTCCCAAGGGCCAGCAGCTGTAAGCCTGGGGAGGCTGGGTGGGAGGGACATTCCACGACCACGGTCTAGCAACTGGCCCATACTGGCACTGCCCGCAGGAGCCTCAGCACCAGGCACTGAGTAACACAGTCAAACTGTGATTGCCTAGTGTGATGAGGGAAGGCAGAGGAGAATGAGCTGCTTTCTGGTCCAGGGTTTGGGCTGATGAGCAGGTGGGTTCCAGAGTGAAGACCCAGGAGGCTTGTGTACTCTGGTCTGCAAGTGAGCCTCAGCCCCCTCCAGCTCCATCTGCCCACCCTGGAGGAAGATCATACCACCTGATGGCTTAACATCTGTGATGGCCTTTGCCCCACATCCTTTGTGAGCAGAAAGTCCTGGTCCACCAAGAACTACCCCCACCTGCACCCCAGGGGGGGTCCTGTTAAAAGAAAGGCCCCTGGCTCCCTGCCAGGGTCCAGGCAGCAAAGAAAGTGTTCTGAAGCCAACTTGCTCCCTGCCAGCTGCTGCACCTGTGAACGCCTTTGCTCTTCCGCCATTTGACAGGACAAAGGCAATCACACGGAGCCTGTCTTCAAGGAGTGGGAAAGGGGAAGATATGTGGGTGGCAAGCGGGAGAGAAAGAAAGAAAAGAAACAGGGAGACAGAGGTCAAGAGAGTCAGAGAAAGGGAGAAATGGGAGAAGAAGGGAAAGAGAGAAGGAAGAGAGTCTAAGACAGATGGAGAGAGGGGTGAGAGGAAAGAGAGAGAAGGGGGCAAAGAAGGAGAGTGGAGGGGGAAAGCAGGAGATAGACGGGGCTTGAATATGCAGAGTTCTCCAAGGAGGAGAGAGGCTGGGTTTGCAATGCAGCCCTCAGGAGACAGCAGGAACAAATTGGGTTTTGAAACGGGAGATAAAAGGAGCTGTTATATCTATAGTTTTGCATCATTTAGTTCATCAGGCTTGACAAGTGTCTAACAAACGAAGCCACAAGCAGAGAAAGAAAGACCAGAATAAGAGTGAGAAAGAAAGAGAGAGAGAGAGAGAGAGAAGCAAATAGACCTTCCCTGGCCCTGCACACTGAACTGATGTCTCTGATTTTTATTCCAAAGACTTGGTCTCCTGCTGGAAGGAGCCAGGCGGGAGCCATGGAGTGCCAGGCTACAGGTGGCTGGGTCCAGGAGGGCTGGGACAGGCATGCAAGTCCTAGACTGGGGCTGCACCATAAGCTAGGGTGTTCACTCTGGGTTCCTGGCTGGGATTCCCAGGGGAAGGGCCAAGCGGCTGTGGGGTGAATGGGTTCAGGTGTCTGCCCTCTGGAGGGCACTGTCACACACCTGTCCCACCAGTGGGGAGACAGAACTAGGGAGCAGTCAGTCGGCAGGGCTACAGCATGAGGAGGACCCATGTTTGGAATAGAGGGAGCAAGGCACCAGGAACTCCCCAGGTTCCCTAGTTACAGGCTGAGCCGTGTTCCCAGGGTCAAAATCAAGTGAGGAGAGCAGTTTCAGGGCCCCGGGCTTTTGTTCTCCTGTCCCTACACGCATCTCCTGACTTCTGGTTCTGTCCCTTTACCAACCATGAGAACTTGGCAAATCACTGCCTCCAGCCTCGGTTTCCTCATCTGTACTGAGAGGTCAGAAGTCCTGCCCTGGCCACCTCACAAGGC